>WYDI02022205.1:12569-25453 GCA_009867235.2 Psittacus erithacus
AATAATAATGCTTCAAAAAAAACCCCCCAAGCACCAGCCCCTCAGCCCCCCGCCCCCCAAAACCCCAGCAACCTAACGAATGAAGACTGATGATCTTACGAAGCAGAAGAACTACCAATGAGATCAGGGAAGGGATCCACATAAACTTATTACCTGAACCTAATAATAGTCAGAAACAGATGCTTCAAAGGAAAAGGCAAGAGACTCTGGGAGCAGCTTTCACACGGGGGCAGTCTCTTGCTAATCCCTTCTTTCCATCTCTGCCCTCCCAGTCCACAATCACATCTCCCCATTAAAAAGCAAACTGCCTACACAGAAACATTCCTTTTTCCTTCTATTTATTCTAAACACACCAGGCTTCGGTTCCACTGCACAGCCCTTTGCTCCAGGGCTGTTATTATTCAGCTCTTCTGTTGGTCATTTATTACTTCATATTTTGATGAGGTTTAGTCCTGTGGAGTTAAAGCTCAGGGCATACCACTAGTCCAGAGTTAATGTTTAGTACTGTTGTAAATATATCCAAAGTGTTTGGAAAACTGAAGTTAAGAGGAAATTCAGAAGTTAAGAGGTCACACTTAGGACACTCAAACAACCTCTGCTATATTTTGTCTTGACATTGAGGAAAGACTATAGAACTTGGTAAGTGTATTGCTTTAACTCGTACAACTCGGTTTACAGTCAGAAGAGTACACGGCAATACAAACAAAGCAGTAGGAACTCCATTCATTGCCAGAGATGGGGCAAGACCTCTGGACAAACTGGATTTGCATCTATACAACTAGAAACAGAACCACTGTATTCTCTTCCCAGCTCAATACTGATGCTTACATGACCATGGCACAGTTCCGTCTCTTTAGCCCCACTGCCCCAACATGTAAAATAAAGATCATTTATTACTTTCTAAGGAAGCTGCAAGTCCTTCACAGGTGCTGCTTCCACTGATGAGAAGGTGATCACAGATTGCACTAACATGCTTTCACCACTAATCATGGCAGGATTAGCTAATGCAACACAGGATTAGCTAATGCAACAGTGAACACAGGGAAGCCTCATGCCCCCCTTCTCTGCTCAATGCCAGCTTCATCACTCCATATCTGTGCAGTATTTTCCTAAAACAGATGAGGAAAGGCAAGCCCTACAATGGAACGGCAACAAGCAAATGCCCAGACAGCAAGGGACTAAACCCACCTCCCCAGGCAGAACAGAGAGGCAGGATGAGGAGTAAGGCCAAGGAAGGGGAGCCAGTGGGAAGAGCTAGGCTGGGCAGTGGCAGCCCAAGAGAGCACACCTGCCAACTGACAGCAAGCAACACAAAAAGGCCTTTGAACTTCCAACCATTTCCCTGAGCTCATCCCTCTGCATGGTCACGCTGGACATCATCCAAGGTTTCAGCAAAGCTAGGTCTATGGTAAGCCTGCTATTCCTCCCCCTCTCCCAACTCCTATTACACAGGCGGCTCTTTTATGGCTGAGCAGAAGGGGAAGGGGAGGGGGCAGGGAAAAAAGGAAGTTTATAAGGTGAAATGCAGCCTGAATCACGTCCCACTGTCCTTTGAACACTTGATTCCTGTTGCCTGTGCTGAGCAGGTTGCTGTATACCCAAGGACAGCAAGCGACCGGTGTTCCGAGCTCCGGAGCGCAGCGGTTTGAACGCTGCTGTTTCATGACACGAACTCTCGATCATGTGAAGAATGAGGAGATAATTTAAAACATAAATATAAACTCCTTCCAAAAATATCCATGCTACCCACATGAAAGTCAAGTGCAGCCGACCCTCCAGCGACAGCCCCGCTCGTGCGCGTGGAGTCCGCTCTTGGGAAGCAATGGGAGACATTGCATTTTATTAACTCCCATTTTGGAAAATCTAGTTCCAGAGTAACAAAGTGTTCCCAGTTTCACTGCTGAAGTGTATTTAAAGGATGCTGCTGGTCAAAAAGAAAAGAAGGGGAAAAACCAATTTAAAATAGCATCAGCACCCAATCTTTCACAGCCCTTTGATCACTAGCGCGCTCTCTGCCCGAGGGGGCACTGCATTAATTCTGGTGCCTGTTAAAGGAAACATGCGTACTCCGAAGCCAATAAAACGGTGAAGTATGGTTGCAGATATAGAACTGGTGTCTTTTAAAGAGAAACTTGAACTCTTCAGGAGTAAATTAGTCAAACTTGAAGTTTAGAAGTGAAGCTTCAAGTGAGCTCTTATGTCTGAGCTCAAGACTGGTGATTCAGTGACAGGCAGAGGAAAGATGATTCCTTTAAAGTTTCTGTTAATTTTAGTAAAAGACCTGTGAGATTCTTATCCTCACATCAACTGAAAGTGTTTTGTTGTGGGACTGATAAGCAGGCTACACTGATAGCTCCGCTCCTGGCAAGGAAGAGGTCCACTGCTATGCTTGAATGAGCTGTAGCTCAACAGGAACTGCCTACGTTTCCCAATGAGACAGGAACATCAGACCACTTTCTGTAAGTTTTAAGGTGAAAGGAGTAAATTCTTCTCCGGTCCCTTTAAATGAAATAGATTTGCTTGCTTAGCTCCACACTCTGTTGTACAACACAGCCTCACGGAGCTGCACATTTACATTAGATATGATACAGATCCAAAACTCAGAGTAAGGAGGCTCTACTGGGGGATGGTTCTGAGGGGATTTGGTGTATCTTAGGAGAAACAGAGTTATTTATCAGTCCGCAGGCCAAGTTTCCTCAGTTGTCCTTTCACCCTTGCCACAGGAAGTAAGGCTCATTCACACCACGCTGGACTTCAAAGCACATGCAGGAGGGCAGAATGAAAACCATTCCTCTGCTTGCATGCGGCTTTCGTTAGGGACAGTCCAAAGCAGTCTCTGTTGGCACAAGGCAGGAAGGCAGCTGAGCTGCTCTGTGCTTGTGGAGGAAGGGCTTCCAAGGCAGTCACTGTCAGCAAGCCAGAGAGCTGACACCAGAGAAAGTCTATGAAGCTGGCATGACAGCCGGGAGGCTGCTTATTACTATTATTACTATGGCTCTCTGGCTTGTAAACATGAGCCAGAGCAGGAAGCAAGCATGTCACTGAATAATTGGCTTCCATCACAGCAGGGCCTCAGATCTGCAAGAGAAACAGTTCCTGTCACAGCCAGGTAAGCAGAGGCAGGGCTCTCCCAAAAGCGACAGGAAAATACCTAGGAGAGGCAGACATTCCAAGGACACCAATACACGGAGAGAATGGCTGGGGTGTGCAGAAAGGATTGAGGAGAACAGTTGAGGAAAAACCTGGTGCAACTGACTCAAAAGGCAGGAATTTGTTTTATAGTTTGTAATAGAACGTTAATTAAATAAAACCCCACCACAGTTTAAGGATTTCTCTGAAAATTGAAAATCTCTCCTCAAAAGGAATGTGCCCTGTGTCTGCTCTTGCTTTTCATGGCTGTAACTCCTCTCACTGGCAAGTATCTTGTCCTTTTGCTTCTTTTCTTCTCACACAGTGCATTTCAAGCTGTCTTTAACTGAAGTGACAGATTCCATGGTCAAGGCTAGAAAATTGCATTAATATAGGATTCAGTAAACTCCAATCAACCACTCAAGCATGTGCAGTGTTACACAAACACAGACGCAAGATTGAATCTTCACTGGCCAAAGTAATTTTCACCTTTCCCCCCACTCGGTGTTTCACTCTTGCTTTATCAGGAGTCCAGCAGTCCAATGTCTTCCCATTCTCCTCTTCCCATTCTTCCTTTCCCAAGGAAGTAGACAGAACTCTCAGGAACTCATTCTTGTGATTGTATTGGTTTACATTATGCACACGAGCTGATAACACTGAAGACAAAGTAAACCTTAAAACAAGCATGGTTTCAAGCTTTATTTCTCTGGAAAGTTAGGACATCCATAGGAGGGAAAGGAAATCCCATAACTGAAAACCCAGCTTGCAGCAGACCAGTGGAAATGCAGGATTCTTCGCAATCATTTCTGTTCACTCTTCTGATCAGAGACTTCTTGATGATATTTTAGTTCCTGCCTTTAGAACTCAGAGCTGTACTGCCATACATTGCTGAAAAAGACTCTCAACAGCTTCAGCATCTCAGAAGAATCCATGTCAGTGGTTGCACAGACTGAGGTTCATGAGTCAGATCAAACCACTGGGCTCATCCCAGCATGAAGACTTGCCCAGTGGTTTTTGAGGAATCTCACTAATTTTTTAACTAGGCTTCAATATATCTGGGGCTTGTAGGAAGACTTCCTCAAGAGCCACACGTGCAGCTCAGTGTTGTATTAAAAAGAAATTCATCAATTCCAGATGTGGTGTAAGTCAATAGATCAGAAATAAACCAATTTAAAAAGAGAAGTTGTTCAGAATTTCACTCTAACCAGAACCCTGCACGTATATCACAGATGGCCAAGGAAGGAAAGCAATTCTCATGTTCTATGTGCAAACATCAGTGCTGATTTGTGAGAAGTTTGATTTGGAGTTGCTGTTCCAAGCGGCTCACACCTCACTCTGCTCTCGCACTCCTGCTGCCTTCTTCATGCTTGGCACAGGCAGCAAACAGATCAAAGGGGAAGTTAACCCCACGAACGAGTACACCTTCACATGGCTCCTGTACGCCAAGCAAAGGAGGGGGATTTAGCAGGTGATCTGCTCTAACAAGAAGTTTCAGTGCCGTAATAACTGGGCAAGATAAGAAGCGGCACAAACTACCACAAGCCTACACTGTAGAGTCGATCTAGTTCTCACAAGCTAACAATAATATCACGTATCACTCGTAATGAGCAGCTACTCAGAGCAAGATTGAGCAGGCCTAAGGGAGTTAAGTGTTCCTAGGGCCCCTTCACTGCAACCTCATGTTTGTGTGCTGAAGCCATGCACTTAACATTTCTATAGAGTCCTTAGCCCCGCTGCCTAACTCCTACTTTTGCCTTTTTCTTTCCACTAAATTCCACTCGGAATGCTCCTGGCTGGCGGCTGAAAAAGTTCTCCTCTTTGTATTTATTCTCCTACAAGGCAATATTTAAAAAGGCAGCTCATATTCTAGTCCATCCTCGAGTCACTTTTCTACTCTGTATAAATGCAGCTCTTTATCTCCCCTCCCATCGTGTCAACTCTACTGTCCCTCTCTGTACACTCTAGCTTACCTCGCTCACTAAACTGCAGACCTACAGCACAAGTTGTACTCTTAATGAGATGTTTAAACATTCCCATCTTACACATGCTGTTTCCTAGACAGCTCCTTTTGCTGCAGTCTTATTCCTCCCTTTGCCTTGTTAGAAACCATAAATTAAGGGAGGCAGAAATCAAATCCAGTTCCTACATTCTCTGCCTCTACATTATATACTGCCCAACCTCCAATGCCTGAAAGTATCAGCAAATTGATCACAGTTCACTACTACTTCCTACTTTGCACAGCTTCCACTCAAATCCATGCAGACCAGATTTTCTTAATATATTAGGGATACACCATAACCGCAGCTGTACTGTGCGAGACTAAAAGGTTCCTCTCACCCAGGCCACAGAAAGAGACATGATCCAACAGCAGACAGCAAGAGACGGATGTAAGAACATAGCATGCAAGTAAACGTTCCTCCTCAGAAGTCAAATCTGCCTCTATTTGTGATACAAACACTTCCCAAACGAGAGGCGGCATACTCATCTTTAACAGCCCTCAGCAAACTTTAATTGTCAGATTGCCTTCTGAGAATGTTTGAAATTCCAGAATCAATGTTTTGTGGCAAGAAGATCCACAGCTTAAGCGTGTGCATGCACGAGCAACTCCGGGTAGCTTTGAACCATCGCCTGCTAGTTCTCACCTAGCTGGGCTCAGCTACACAGATGCTGACACTATGCAAATACAGAGTAGCTGCAAAGTGAATTCTCTCAGCAGATCTCAAGACCAATGAATGTTGATGACCCTGCTTACTTTTCCCTCCCATCCCAGAGCAGGCAGAACAGAAACTAGAATGTTACTTAAAAAGGCAGGCACCCTTAATATACTTCACACTGCTTATTTACTCTCCATTAATATTTATAGCACACCCATGTAATTTAGTTCACTGACAGTACTCTTGAAAGGGTGGGAAAAAAGAGGTACTTCTCTCCATCCCTCCCCTCCCTTCTAAAACATTCATGTCCAACAGCCGTCTAAAACCAGCTGCAAAAGGCAGAGTTGGGCTTTCACTGCGCTTTATGTCAGTGGACACCGGCTCTGTTAGACTCTGAGTGCTGAAGTCAGTCAAAAGTATGTCAGCTACAGGCTTAAGCATTTTTCATGCAAAAGCTATGATATGCCTACAAAACAGAGAAGCACCTGCGGAGAAGTTAAGACAAGCACAAGAATAGTATTCTTACTGCAGCCATCTTCGTCACTGTGGTCCCCACAGTCATTGTCTCCATCACATTGCCACTGAGCAGGGATGCAGGTGCATTCACCAAAAGCACTGACAGCACATGTAAAATGATTCCGTCCACAGGAGCATTCAGTGCTACTTGTAACACCTGGAAAGGAACAGAGAATAAAAGGTCTTTTTAAGAGATCCGTCTATTTTAGGGTAAATGCATTAAATACAAAGTTGACATCACAATTTGCCTCCATGTACGCACCATGTGTATGAACACCTACTCTATTGTAAAGGAAAACATTCACTCCCCTTGCACTGTTGAAACAGGACATCAAGTACAATGACAGCTTCCTGGAATAGGGCTATTTGAAGGCAACTGCAAATAGCAACCTGCCAAAACCAGACTTGGGAATCAGCTGAAAAATAACTCGGCACTAGTTACAACCAAACTCAAGGAATGGCAGGTATCAGAACACCCTTGTTATTTTACAGACTCAGTCTTCCAGAGCACGGTGCTTCTGCTGCTCCACTTAGTTCTGACACCACAACGGATGACACAGCGAAGATTCCACTACAGAGAGCCATCTGGGGTCTTCTCCAGACCCTAAACTTTCTAGAAGTAAACCTTTTACACGTCACTGCTTTGGACATTTCAGACACAAGTGAAATCAAAATCAAGATAAATCCTCCTTATCTGCAGAGATTTAACTGCGACATTATCCTGTGCATAACTGACAGTTCTGAAAGCAAAATAGGACTTTCAGCTCTACAAATTGACCAAAAGAAAACGCAGTCCAAATGTCAATATATAATCCGATAAGAACATTTTTTCCAGCCTTAAAGGTAGCTTAAGGAGCTCCTAACCCTTTTTTCCCCTCTCCCAGCTACAGAACACCACTCTGCACAGCTCTTGACTTTCAGCCCTGTGCAAAGGAAACTATTATCCCACACATTCTCTCAATAAACCTCTGCCTGGAGAGCCAGAACAGGCTATAGGCCACCTCTCAAAAGGAAGGTCATGCCTGAACTTCCGTCTGACATTAGCTGACAATCTATATAATCAATATCACTGTTAAACAAATGATTACTTTATCAATCAAAAACCCCCTCAGGCTTGTCTGGGACTGGATTCCTTTTGCATGGTGCCTTCTTTCTGCAATTCAAACAAACCCAAAGCTCTCAGATTAAACAAGCGATCCTAAGGAGTGCAGAGGGATATCTGCCCCATGTGGTAGTTCTCTAAACCCTGACCTATTTGCAGACTTTCTAATCTCAATTGTTATGTCTAGTGTATCCATGATGAACCATGAACTGCAGCAACCAAAGCACACACACAGAGAAAGGAAAAAAGCCTCAATTTTCTCATTCTCCATTCTAATTGGGAAAAGCAGTATCCGCAAAACTGTATGTAATTATTCCTCAGCTCTCTCACAGGCAGAATGCCCCCCAGGGAAGACATCCATTTTGCAAGCTAAGCTACAATTTAAGTGTAGAAGGGATACACTTCTTGCTTGAGGAGGAATTCCATCCTAAGCTTCCTCTGCAACAAAACTGGTTGAGGATTACTGCATATGTCAGAGAAAGTGGCCGATACCTGGTGTAATGAGGGATAGAGGAAGGAAGAACATAAGGTGAGTAAGGAACAGAAAGAAGGAATGGCAAATGAAAGAGGGCAGCGTGGTCAGATCCTCAAAGGACTTATTGGGTACCACCAGGACAAAGGCTGACTCAAAAAGACAGCAAAAGAGAGATGCAGAGTGAGAAGGCAAAAAAAGCAGTGGAGTCATCCCCTAAGGAAAAGCAATGCATCATCTATGCAACATATCTTAACTATTACACATAGACACAAGGAAATGCAGAAGAACCACAAACCTCCCCAAAAATCAAACAGGTTTCTTCAAACTGGCAGCACAGGAAAATCAGGACAAACCACCTGCTGCTGTTACCTACCACTACTCAGAAAGACAGTACTAACTGTACACTGTATCCAAGACAGCTGCTATTTAAATCCCCTTTTCCAAAGCAATTTTTCTACCAATGTCCTCAACATTACCCAAAGCACTTATCCCTGCTCCTTTAAGCTCCAATACTCCTTCCTGTTGGAGTACACCAAGACTATCATCACCCTCATTACCCTCAGAAAAAGTCAACTCCACAAGTACTAGTGACTGGCTCTATCTTGCCCAGGCTCCACCATGACTTATGGCAGGTTCACTAACAGGAAAGGATCAGACATCAAGGCAATCAATTCTTGAACTAAGGGAATATATTTAATGATTTATTTCTGGATAACTAAAAGTTGGAGGGAAAAAGTAAGTGTGAGCTGTTTTAGCTCCTGAGTAGCAGCACAGAGGTAAAAGTTCTGCAACAGCAGAGAAAGAATCACTGCAGCTGTCCTAATCTCCAAACTGCAGCTTAATCTGCTGTTCTGTCAAACATACTGTTACCTTCAAAAGTTGCTACTCATATCAGGCTATAGATATACACACACATATGTATTAAAGCAGATCTTCATTAAAGTTGCTATGTTCAATTAATTCAATTACTCTGGTTTGTGTTTTACCATCCTATTGAAACTGCTGGAAGCTGAAGGATACGTCGTGACCCAGATACCAACACTCTCCATATGTACCAGCCTGTATCTGTAGTAAGCATACTTTGCTTAACCTGTCCAAATTATGACCTTTGTGATTCGTGACCTTTAAGGCAACTAACCTTCTAGTCATTATAATGATGTATTTATATTATAAACCACAATTTGAATTAGTCTTACATTTCGACAAGTAAAGCACATCACTGTTTGGAGAGCACACTAATTCCAACTTATGAGTAGTATCAAAAGAACCAATCCTGGATGACTAGTCTTTATTCAGTAGGACAGGCTGAATGAAAGACTTCAGTGTGGACAGTATTTCCCGCTTGGTGTCCCATGATTATCTCCCAGCGCTCAGAGCTCAAATGATATTACCCTGTAACTGTAACAGTAGAGGAACAGGAAGGACAAAGATGAGAATCATGTTTCTTCCAACTCCCCCATGCAGAAGCAGTGCCCTTGGTGTGAGAAGTCTCAGTGGAAGACTCAGTCTTTAAAGGGGAGCTCTCATTAAAAACAAGGAGTGTGACACAGAAGACTGACCAAGTGTGCAAGTAAACATCCAGTGTCACATTTCAATCCCAGTTAGTCAGGGATAGAGAACAGGATGGAAATCAGCACTTGCCGTTAACTGCACCAACAATCAAAGCAGATGTATCTACTTACACTTGTGCACGTTCTTCTGGAGCAGGAACAATGAGAGTTACCTCTGGGCTTAGCCATGACAAACAACTTTCATCACATTGCAGGCTTGGACATTTTACCAGCCTTCTATATTCAAAAATCATTTCACATATGCAGAACATAACGTTTTAACAATGTAATATATACAAAACTATACACAAAAGCCGAACAGTCATTGCCAGCCTGAGCTGCCTCCACTCAACTTTCCTGGCCTCTCCTCATGCAATCACCAAACAAGTTTCCTACTCTCACTTGCCCATGTGTACAAGCAACCAAAAAAGCATCTTCAGTGTCTGTAGTTAGCTCCCTCCAGATGCAACAGCAGCAGGATCCAGTATCCAAACAGTTTTCATAGCAAAGTATTATACAAACAGCCTCTGGATTTGAAAAACAGGAAGTCAGTCTAAACACAGGCCTCATACTTAACATCTGCCATCACCTTAAATTTAGCATGCTATGCTCTGTTTCTTCAGATTCCTTCCAAACACCCTCCCCATCTCCATGTTTATCTGACAAAGGAAATGTCTCCTGAGCCAGGGTGGGTTCCCCCTCCCTCCATTAAGAGCTAGTTAGGATCTCTGTAATTTTATGTCTAAAGCTGGCAGAACAGTTATGTCATTTCTGGCTGAAAAGCCAAAGTCAATAATCACCCTGTCATTTCGGCACATCAAGTTTTCTGAGGGGATTAATGCTGTCCCAGAAGAGCCCTGTATTTGTCATGGATTCACAGAAACATTGACATGACAAAGGAAGCTTATTAAATAGACAGGGTAATTACCCAAACTGAACTCTGCAGCCTTTGTTTTGTTAGGGACAGCAGATTCCTAGGGAAGAGTGAAAACACTATTGCTTTTAAATCCTGATGACATGCTTTATTCCAAAAGAAGAGATACTAATTCCTTTTTCTCTGTAATGACAGATGGCAGCTTTTAGCACTATTTTGTAGCAATTCAACCTTTTACAGGCTGTTGCTTCAACATGGAATCATGTAACAGCCCAGAATGGAAAAGACCTCACTCAAAACATCACCTTGTCCAACCTTTTGTGGGAAAGGGAGCCTAGATGAGATTATCTAGCACCCTGCCCAGTCACATCTTGAGAACCTCCAGCAATGGGGACTCTACCATGTCCTTAGGGAGGTTGTTCTGCTCAATGATTGATCTTACTATAGAACACGTCTCTCTTCTGCTGAGATGAACATGTTCCTGTTCTCCAGGATCCATCAGCTCTGTCAGGCCCCAGCAACAGCAGGATTTTCTCACAGTCCCACAAGATAGCTGAAGTTTCCTCAAACGGATGCTGACTAAGAATACTGCATGAACAACTGCCTGCCATGAACATCCTCCTATGGCTAACACCATGGTGCCCTGCCACATTTTCCTTCTTCCCAGGTACCAAGATCTGACGATGTAAGACACTCTTCCGCTCCACACCACCCTGGCAGTTGCATCTTTTCCCCCTTTATCCTAACACAAAAATTCCTGCTGTTATTTTTTAAAGCAGTGGCATTAAATTCACAGCCATCAGTTTGCTCGTGCCATCCTGCAACCCTGCATGTGCTGTAACAAAGAGCAGCATAGCTCGCCGTGGCTAAGTATCCATTTAATTCAAGGAAAAGAGCACCAATGGGTTTCAGAATCCCAGAACTATGAAAATAATTGGCATGATCTACAGTTGCAGACTGTTCAGCTCCGAATCGGAAACCTCTGGGAAAAACAATCATTCCTTTGGTCCAGTATTGAGTCACACATGGATATGGGGTCCTTCCCCTTCACAGACAAGCACTGAAGTCGGCATTTCATGGCCTACAGAAGACATTCAATGGAAGTCAGAGATCTTCCTGCACCCTCATGATATGAGAGACACAGCCAGAAAGATGATAGGACCAGCTTTTACAATTGTAATCCTACCATATAAAAACCCCTAGCAGAATACACGCAAGTGAAAATACAAGTATCTGACAGAGTGACAAAGAGGAAAAAGCAGAACTGTGTAGAAAAACTGGCATAATAATGGAATCAAAGGGAACAGGAGAGGAAGCTAAGTCCTAACAGTGACAGGCATAAGGCTGTGATTTTTCTCCCCAGAGAGTATGTGGAAGGGTCTCACCAGAAGGTTTTTGAACAAATTTGGACTAAGCATCAGGATATTTTGCCCTGCCTTCAACAGATGCGCTTCATTTCTTGTTTGTGTACTTTAAGAACCCATGAGCATCCGACTGTTTATTCAGTGTTAAAATCAGGGAATTGTGCAGCACTTTAACAGCCACTTTAAAACCTTGCACTCCCATTGTTACCAGGTGTGCGCCAGACATCATTCTCCCTCATTCTCCACTTCCACTCCAGGCTCACTTTTGCATTCCCATCACACAGACACCTTGATGAGGGCAGACCTTTAACATTTCAGATGGTTTGAAGATAGCTCAGCTGATGCATTTTCCTTCTCCATCCAGCACTGCCCCCAGTGTTGCTCCAGCAAAGCAGCTTTCTTTGCTTGCCTATCTCGAGGGAAAATGAAAATTTTGGATTCCCCTCTCTTACCCAAATAGCAGTTTCCACTGAAGGAAAGTACAGTTAATCCAGCTTTAGAAGAGGGATTTGCTGACCATTGTTTAAGCCCAGAGCTCCGCTGGCAGACGCAGCAAAGGCAACATTACAGCATAACAGTCTGATGTCAGAAGGGGCACCACACACTGATAAAAGCCAAGTTTTCTCTTTTTGGAAGCATCTGTAGCAGTTCTGACTGGGTATCCACATGGCCTCCAAGTATTTGATGCCTGCCTAGAGTAAAATTAACCTCACTAGGAAAAGCAAGCCAGAAGTTTGCAAAGCTTTAAACAGAACTCTTTCAGTTTTGTTTAAAGAAGAATGAGATAGAAGTAAGGTTAAAAATAAATGAATAAATAAGTAAATCCAAACAAAACCCCAACAACCAGAGCAGAGAGGTCAAAGATGTTCCAAGCATTTTGGTGACTGAGTACTGTGCCTACTCTGGCAGTCTCCAAGTGGGGATGAAAGTTTCCCAGGCTCAGAGGTACTCCTCTCAATCTGCAAATGCAGATACCTCTGACTTGAACCAGCTGGTTCTCAGCTAAATACATGGCTGAACAAAGCTCTAGGGAGAAGCAGGCTATCAAACACAACCACCCTTCAGTTAGAATCATAGAATCACAGAATAGTTAGGGTTGGAAAAGACCTTAAGATCATCCAGTTCCAACCCCCCTGCCACGGCCAGGGACACCTCACACTAAACCATGTCACCCAAGGCTCTGTCCAACCTGGCCTTGAACACTGCCAGGGATGGAGCAT
>WYDI02022206.1:0-43283 GCA_009867235.2 Psittacus erithacus
ATAGCAGCCTTCCAGTATCTGAAGGGGGACTATAAGGATGCTGGGAAGGGGACTCTTCATTAGGTACTGTAGTGACAGGACAAGGGGTGATGGGTTAAAACTTAAACAGGGGAAATTTAGATTTGGGTATAAGGAAGAAGTTCTTTACTGTGAGGGTGGTGAGGCACTGGAATGCGTTGCCCAGGGAAGTTGTGAATGCTCATCCCTGGCAGTGTTCAAGGTCAGGTTGGACAGAGCCTGGGGTGACATGGCTTAGTGTGAAGTGTCCCTGCCCATGGCAGGGGGGTTGGAACTGGATGGTCTTAAGGTCCTTTCCAACCCTAGCTATTCTATGATGTTAAACAGGAAGTGCAGATAAGAAGATGAGGTTTGTTAATAAGGTCATAACTGAAGAGGGAAATGAAAGATTTAGGGTAATTCTTTCTTTTTCTTACTTCCCTCAGTTTGGATCCAAATGATCAGAAGTCACTAGAAGGAATGCAGAAAATGGAAAAAGAGGAAAGTCCAACAGATGCAACCCAGGAAGAAGATGTGGATGATATGGAGGGAAGTGGAGAAGAGGGGGACTTGGAAGGCAGTGACAGTGAAGCAGCACAGTGGGCAGATCAAGAGCAGTGGTTTGGCATGCAGTAGTGGCCTCTCATCCCCCCTGCTTGTCTTGGCACTTGAACACACCACCAGGGCCATTCTTCCTTGAAGAAAAGAAAGGATACTTTTTCCAGTAACAAAGGACTTTAGTTCTTTTCTTACAAGACTCTGGAACCATTTAACAGTTCTATGCATCTCAATACCATGAAGATTCTTGATGCTTCATATTTATTAAGTATAAAGGACTGACTGAATTGGAGGTTATTTGTAACTTTCATTTCAAAAAATGCCTGCTAAAACCCAAAGCATTAGAATCTGAAGTGTGTAATAAGCCTGATGAAAACAGCAGCTGAATTCTGTGCAGGGCTACTTGTGCTTGATCAGTTTGTAAATACACAGTGGTTTGTACTCCTTTGTGGAAAAGGTCTTACTCTTGTTTGTGTGCTTCCATTTGGGCTGATGCTCCTGTTGCAGCCTGGAGGAGCTGCTTGGGTGTAGCTGAAAGCAGCACTTTTCTCTTGCTGTGTTTGAATTAACTTGTCTGTTTGTAGGGCATTACATGTGCTGCTCCGGAGGAGTTCGGAGCAGTTGGAAACTTGGACTTCCAGGACACTTTTGTAGCTGACCGATTTCTGTGTGTACAGCATTGAGCCAGTGTTGGAGAATCACAGTTGTATCCTCAGTCCTTACTAAACCTTGTAATCGCTTCAAGTCTCAAGATGAACGTTTATTTTGAAGTGCAGTTTTATTTCAGGATGCCACTAAAAGGTTTTAGAGCAATGACTCAAAGCACTTCGCATTCTGTGTACAGCGCTGACATTTAAGGTGATATAAAAAGAGTTCATCCCTCTTTGCTTGCATTACTGTAGAAATGTTAAATTATGCAAATACACGCATTGTCTTGGTTTTTCCACGTTTATGTACTTCATGTTTCTCTCAGGTGATACTGGAATCCATGTTTTCTGTCACCTTTTGAAGCAGAATTGCTTCATATACAGATTCTCAACATCTGCATTTCCAGGGTGAGCTGCTTTGTGTAACCTAGAAACGGGTTCAGTTTTGTGGGCTGATGTGTGAGAGGAGTGATTACTTCTTATTTGTCTTAAAGTTCTGATTTCCTTGCTTTTTACTAAACGAGGTGGTTTTATCTTTATATTGGCAATTTAATGCCTTTTGTATTTATTCTGTTAGCACAGGTATGCTGGAGCACACGGACTCTACAAAGCTAAGAAATAGTTTTGAGTATCGGGTGGAAGAAAAGGGGAAAATCACCCTTCTCCCTGCTTGTAGGTGTATAATGCAGATAAAGGTGAAATCCCTCTGTGATGTGCATTGTATCAGTTAGAAAAATGCACAACCAAAAGAATAGGCAGATTACTTCTATTATAGCCTGTTTTGGAAGTATTTCAGTGTCACATCTTACAAAGGAGGAGTCTAATAGTTTATCCCTTTAAAACAAGAAAAGAGCTGGGTATTCTCTCTTGGAGTTTTGTGGGCTTTAGACTTCCCAAAATATCAAATGGAATGATATTTAATTTTGATGAGAGAAATATAAGAGGTATGTGATGCATATTTTGCAACCTGCTTGGCTGTTCTGTTCTAATGATGCCTTTAAATAGGTCATTAATTACAGGTGGACACCACTGGCTTTAGGCATTTCCAGCAGCATTCACATAGAACAGGAAATCGGGGAACCACAGTTCTACTAAAGCCACTCTGTAGTATCTTTGTAGATAATCTGGTAATTTCTTCTTTTAGAACAGACCGGAAGCTGTACCTCAAGATGAGTGCTGTAAAGAAAACATCAGTGTGCTTACGTGTGGCTATAGCAAACAAGTCTAGTACGTGTAAGGACACCTGAAGGCAGCTGTGAACAGAGCTGTGTCCTTGCCTCTTGGGTCTTCTGAGAACTTGGCTCCTTATTGACAGTGAAAAGTTCAGTTGGATCCTGCAAATGATACCTCTGTAAGTAACTGATGTATTGGGGTGATGCAGCTGATATCTGTACAGTAGTGACTAAGGAACTTTAAGGTGCCATACATGCTGAGTGCATCATATAGATACATTTAGCACTAGCTTCAGAATTCTAGAGGGATTCTTACTGCCTATTAATGAGCCTTCATTAGTGCTCTAAGTTTAGAATGTGATCTCTGGTTTTGCAGAGATCTTATACCCTCAAGCTCAGTTCCTCGTGCTCTGGTTCAGGGAATAGAACAATTAGCTCATAATAAGCAGCTGACCTCATTCTGTCTTTTAATCATGTGCTGTGCACCATAGAAAAGAAGATCATAAAGCCAAAAATGGGAGTTCAGACTGTGTCAAGTTGTGATGTAAGCTCCCCAGCGTAAAGCAATTCATAGGTAAGGCAAGAAAGCCTCAACATATGGGGGATGTAATGTATGGGGTTGGCCTGTCAGCAAGTGCTGGTCTTGGGCTGGATAAGGATAAAGCACCTGTGATTGCTTAAAATCCATGAATTTGAATCATAGGTGTCATTAGTGTGTGTGAATTCTTTCCTACTCTGCCATAGGAAAGATACAGAAGTGATGGAAAGGAACTGAATTTTTTCAAGCCTTGAATCCATTTGGGTGAGGGCTAAAAGACTTGAGTTTACCAGAGCCTCAAAGCAGCACGTGCTCATGATGTGACATGGAATGACCTAAATAATGCAGGGTCTGTAGCCAGCGATGTTGCTCATGCTTTGTAATGTGCTGCTAACACCTGAAATATTGGCAGTATTTCTAATTCTGATGTCCAGATCTTGGGAGAAGCAGAGCTCATAGAAAGAACTGAGGACTGCTGTCCAGGATTAATGTTTTCTCTCTAATTGAGGTGGTTTTTCTTTTTCTATTACTGCTTATTATAGAGAGGTGTTTGATTAATTAGGACTTGTTTTGATTCCTTTCAATAATGCTGTTCCTCATTAGGCCTCTCTTTGTGTGGTGATTCTCCCTCCTTGCTTTTCAGGAGCTCAGTGATGTGGAAATGAATCTATCCAGGGTAGAAGCAGGGAGCATTTCTTATTCAGCAAACCTTATTTCCTCATTTAGATCTCAGCTGGATGAAACTCTCAAAGGCTGTGCCTGCCATTGTGATTTCCAGGTCCATGACTGTACCATAACCAAATATAAACCCCCAGATCTAACGCCTTTAATGATTGGCAGAAGTGAACTACTTACATTGGCAGTGGATCCAAGAACTCGGGTTGATGTGACAGCACAAAAGGGCTGATTGATGTGCTGGGGAGGTAGTGTGTTGCCCTGTGCTTTGCTGTAAAGGCCATTCAGATGCCAGCTCCTTCCCTGAACTATTTGGCTATTAGAAAATTCCCTGAATTTTTGTTGTTCCTGCTTTTTTCCTGATGTTTAGTCTATAATATATGATGTTATTCTTTGACGTGCAGTATGGATGAGTTGAAGCTGGTAACTTGGCCTCATCCTCTTGCAATACTAAATAGTTTTCCAGCATGATGACATCAGCAGAGCAAGAGCAGCATCTGTGGCCACACATCTTGCTTACGCTGGTCTGAGTAAGCTGCATCCGTATGGTTCCTCAGATAAATGTTTGTCTACCAGGAAGCCAGTAAAAAGCTGCAATCTGTGCCCAAGGGGCTTCTTTTGCCTTGTAAAACTTGATGGGGTCCCTCAGTTTCTGTTTTTCCTACTGAGATCCATAGTGAAAGCAAGATATGTTTGTATGGATTCCATTGTCCATCTGGTAGTTCCAGGTGGCCTGGGATGCAGGGACCTGTTTAACACAGGGAAGGCTTGACATTACTGTGAGAGAACAGAACTAGCCTAAGTTCTAGCTGCCCTGAGTAGATGCTGGATTCTGATGTTGCTGCTGGCTGTTCCATGAGGAGGAGTGGGGTTTGAAGACAGACTTCACCTTTCCTCAGCTTTCCAGGACAGCTTTAGTAGGCAGGAAAGGAGATGGTGGCTCCTTTTGGTGTCTGCTCTGCAGAGGGTAATGTCACACTGGAACATGGCGGGTTCGGTGAGGCTGGAGGTCAAGTGTTTGCTCCCCTCATGGAAATCTTGGCCTCTGAGAAGTTTTAAGGACCTCCCACCCAGTAACACTGGAAATACTTGAGGTTTTGCAAAAGGGATTTAACCCTTCCTGTGCTTAGATTCCAGCTTTTGTTCCTGCTGCCTCTATTGCGTGGGAAGGGTGATTAGGAAACAGATGCATTTCATCTCCTTTCATGCTATGATTTATCATCCATGCTATAAATTCCAAGGCTTTACACAGTTGAAGGAAGCACATCCATCATCTGGCTGTAAATAGGTCTAGAGACGTTTACAACTTGGTACAGGGATTCCTTGTGTAAGGGACCAAGCTGCCAGGCACGCAGCCATGGCACGCAGGGAGGTGCTGCCTGTTGCAAGCAGAACTTGGCCCCTTCCTAACCCCAGTGTGGTCCCAGCGTCAATGCAGTGACGATTGCCTTTGCACTGTTAGCAACAGGTAAAGGGAAACTGAGTAGCTCGGTGGGATGCTGCCAGTGGGGCTTTCACCGAGATGGAAGTGTCTTGGTGAAGACTTCAGAGCCTCTCATGCAGCTGGTGAGGGGAGCTCTTAATCCCATTAGGGTTTAAGATCAGAGCATCAGCAGCTCTGTTTTGTGAAAGGCTGGGTGCTGGTGGTCTTCCAATGTACATCTGTCAGATGAAAGCCCTCCTGGGTTAGGTAGAGACCTCCTTAAGGAGCATCTAGAACCTGGTTAGATGTAGGGAAGACCTAAATGCTGAGCTGGTTTCACCAGGGCAGCTCTGAGTTCCCCACCAGCCACTGGCAGCAGCAGTGGTTTAGTTCTCTGGTTTAGTTGCGTGTGCTGATGCAGATCTGGTGCAGTGCACACATTTGTTCCTCAGGTCCGTGTTGGCACATCACACACAGCTTTTTGCTGTTTTATTGCAAAATCTGGTTGACACAATGCTGGGATGTGGGTAGAAATGTCACTGGGGCTGCTTGGGGAGGTTCTGTAGCTCTGGGAGGTGGAGGACTTGTTAAAGCAGGTTCTGGGTGCTTTGGAAGCTTGGCCTTGGTTTCTGACAGGCCACCTGCAGCATGCCTTGTCTGGAGGTGTGGAGATTGGGTCAATGCTACAGCAGTTTCCTTCTGTTCTTGCTACTTTGATCTGTGAGAGGTTTGGATGCTGTGAGTACGAGCAGTGTGGGGTTTGGGAAGCAGCTCATCATGAGCCCACGCTCTCTGGTTGAGGCTGAAATCTCCAGTGCCCGATGGCAGGTTTGTGTGTGTAGGTTGGTGGCTGTGGCTTCGTTCTGTGCTGTCAGTTCCCTGAAGGTATAAAGCCTGCGGTGGGATGTCCCAAGAAGCTGGCAGTGCCCGTAAACCAGAGGCTGAGCTTTATAAAGCTACAGGATTTGGTACCCAGAGGCAGAGGTGAATTGTGTCCACAGCAAAGCTGTCGCTGCAGAGAGGACTGGAATTGCTGTCAGCAGTGTGGTGAGATGACAGGAATTTGGCAGGAACCCCTGGAAAGCTGAATAGCTCCACCATGAATCGTTGGCATTGTCACCTTGAGTCAGCCGGGCTGCAGACAGCGAGGCAGGGAAAGGAGACACATTCGATGAGTTAAGGGGTGATGGATCTTGTTTGCCCACCACAGGTCAGTCTCAAGTCATGTTTAAGTTTGTGCTTAAGTGATGGTGAAGGGCAGTGACAGCAGAAACCTCATTTAAGTCATGACTTCTGCCTGGGGTGTCCATGCAGCGCAGCAGCAAGCACAGGATCACAGCGCTCCGTGTTCTGCAGTCACGGTGCACTGGAGCTGCGTGACTTGGTTGGGAAGGTGCGAGCTGGCTGCAGCTTGATTGCTGGGAGCTGCTGATGGTCCTTCCCCAGCAGTAAAGCAGTGCTCCTTGCCTGCCTCTGTAGGGAAGGTTGACTCTGCCACCTGCATAAATGGCAGCCTTGGCTTTTCCTCTCTTGCTTCCTAATGAAAGCAAAGCTGGAGGTGACAAGGGTGATACTGGAGCAGTTCTTAGTCACTGAGCTCAGGTGCCTGTGTAGTGTTAATGGGATGGTCCAGCCTTTGGGTGGCCCTGCGGGGGCCATTTGCTGGTGTGTGCTGATGACAGGCTATAAATACATGGGGAAGAGCTGCCACTGTAGATAAGAGCTGAGTGCTGAACCCAGTTCTGACAGCCTCAGCCCAGAGGTGAGGAGCAGGGCTCAGCACTACCATAGTGGGAAGCAGGCACAAGCACTAACGCATCCTCCACCTTCCTTTAGGGCAGCTCAACAATGGAATTCAACCCTTGTATTTTTAAACGTCACACTGTTGTGGTTGAAGGGTCTCACACGTCACCTCGTTTAGATAATGCTGTTTGCTGCTGGTATCACAGGCTGCTGGTATCACAGGCTGCTGGTTAAGAGGCATTACACTAAAGTTAAAGCATATTACTGCAGTTGGCTGAAGTTGTGTGTTTAGAGAGGCTCCCTTGCGCCTCTTACTCCAAACTAAACTCAGTTTGGAAACTTACGGACTCCTCCCATGTGAGTTGGTGGCAGAAGAGCCCCTGTTTTGGAAAACAGCAGTGTAGAAGTACTCCTAGTAGGTTACTCATGGTGTGCACTGTAGCAAACACGTTTGGTTCATCTTCCTTTTGCCTACGGACAGGGGAAGAGACTGAACAACTGCTTCACGCTGGGGCAATTTAGAAGACGAAAAGGACAAAAAAGTGAAGATGGAGTTGGGAAAGAATCGTTTATTTTGAGTTTCTCAGAGGGATTTTACAAACAATGGAGCAGTTTAAAAAAATTGAGTGATCAAAGTACTTGACAGTGTCCCTTAAACACACACACAAGCCCCTGGACAGAGGAAATCACACCAGCGAGGAGGTCAATACTGCCGGAAGAGCAGCTGGCATCTGCATAGTTCTAGGAGGAAAGATTGCAATGGTGTTGGTGCTATAGTGAGTGTCATCCTGGCCTTAATATAAGAGAGCGCTGAAGTATGAACAAATGTACCTGCAGAAAACAAAGTGCATCAAATAACACGCAAAGTACGTATGGTAGAAGAGATTTATTTACCTGATACAAATGAAACCGGGTGTGATGCTTCTTACTGTCAGCATGGAAAGAGACAACTGATCTTATTTACAGCTTCTAAAGGTCGCACATGCAGTTGTGGTCACTGGTTAAAGTCGGTTGTTGCTGTTTTAGATAAATGCATCACGACAGTTTGTATTGCACCAACATCTGTCTTACTGCCTTAGATTTAAATAAGTTACATTACAGTGCAAAAGAGGTCCATTTGCACACATGATAGAAAAAAAAAGCCAAAGTTCTGAACTTGGAGGCTTATGGTTTAACATTCATCTGTAAGTTACTTCCCAATGGATTTTATAAATAGGATAGCATTGTACATAAGCTGTTCTAGAGTAGTACGGTTGGGATGATACAATACAGAGAAAGATTTGGCTACGACCGAAGGCATGCATTACTTTGATATTGTACATTGTCTAAACTGACATTTTACATACAGAAACATGGGAAAATCGGCTGACAGCTCCACAATTCCTTGTTCAAGGAGAACCCAACTCTTCTCCATACAGCACAGAACCCAAACTTCTCTGGAGACAGAGTTCCCCATTCGGTATGCTAGATATTGCACGGTTGTACGTCTGTAATAATGAAGTCCTAATGGTACCACACATTTCTTCCACAGAGAAACACAATGAGTTTTGTTTTAGGGAAAGCAAAGAATCTTTACACAATACATGCAGAAGGGTTGGTAGATGTGTTGCTAAAAACACATGCACGCAACAGAACAACCTTACATTTCTGCAAAATTGTTTAGGAAGCGATTACTCCAGTATTGCTGAAAAGGAAAGAAAGAAAAGGCATCAGTTAATGAAAGGATGAATGCTCAGTATCATCATACAAGCAAGACTAAGATCAACAGTGACAGAAGAAAGAATGTTAAGTTTGATAACTGGCTGCCCTGGCGTTGGAGGGACACTCTCAGGTTACTTTGTTCTTAAAGCCCAGAACTCTGGATTATGGCTCAGCAGTGCTGAGTGCAGCGGAGCTCCCTTTAGCATCAGCAAAGCCAGTGCTTCCTATGGAAGACCTCAGTGAAACAGAATTAAGATGTGTTTAGACAGCTTTTGCCTTTCTCTGCCTGACCAATAGCAACAGAGAAGCCTCACTGGTAAGTTTTGAGTTCTATACTACAAGGTTTGAGCTCAAGTTCTTACAAACTTTAAAGGGTGGTTTCTATTCAAGGCATTATACCCAAGCTTGGCCCCAAAGTGACCTAACAATGTCCCTTTTCCAAGTAATGCAGCTTATTCTGGGAAGCAGTAGGAAAGCTTTGAAGAAGTCATTAAACTACACAGATTAATGTGTAGGCAATGGGTAGAGTACAGTGTAATAAAGCTACTACTGTACTTTACCCCTAAGTACAGCGTACAGTTAGCCTTGTGTCTAGGAGAGAAGAGTACTCTGATTGCCTACAACTTGATGGTGGCTCTTCAAAACCCTGCTGCAACACTATGCAATTTAGGCTCTCCTGCTAAGATTTGGGAATGCATATTAATGTAATTAAGGATGTAATTAGCAGAGATTAGGGAAACAGTTAATGGTTAGAAGTGCAAAAAAAGTAAACAAGACAGGTGCAAGAGACAGACAGCTTTGGATCACTTTTACCTCCCTTCATCTCAGCAACTTCAACCATCTTTAAGCTGTTTAACAGGTATATTCTGCGCATCAGCTGTGTTCTTGGAACAGAGACAGAGGACTGCTGTACTGCATTCTATCATCCCATTAAAAACTCATTTTCTTTTGCCTGCCTTTCCCTAAAATAGCCTCCCTACAACCATAAGCCTGGTAGCGTTCTGACAAACTCATATATTTTCCTGCAGCCTCTTTCATCCTTATTTATTTGCAATAGTGCTTTAGGGAACTAAGTATGAACTATTTTTATTGCTCGGAAGGCAGCAAAAAGGAGCCGCTCATTGTGTAGCTCACAAATAGAGCTTCGAATCACATTTGAAAGCAGAGAGGGCCTGAGGCACTATAAAGATAAAAACCCCTGTCTAAAATTGCCTGCCTGCAGCTGCCTGACTTTTTTCTTTGCTCTGGACCAGGCTACAGAACAGAGTTCAGGAGGAGCTGCCCTCATACCAAACCCTGCTCGTTTCCCACATAAGCTGGTATCCTTCCTGGTGTTCCTAGCATAAGGTAGCATCGATCCCATGATTGACACTAGCCTTACGCACCTCTCACACTAGCGAATAAGTGGCAATATGCGAGGACACTAAGGAATCCCAAAGACAGAGGAGATGGAAAAGTTCAGTGAGATGAGAGCAGAAACAGTAAAGTTGTTTTCTAAAAGATGGGCCCAGAGATAAGGCCTGGGTAACTTTTGAGTTATTTCTGCTTAAATAAGTGCTTCCATTGATACAGGCACAGAGTTAACACGTTCAGATAGGAGCTGCCTATTTCCATCCTCAGATGGCCCTAGTGCAGCAAGGAGGCTGGAGAGGAGATGTGTAGGGAACAAAGAAACTGAGAGCTTCAACTTCAAGATGTTGGCGAGGCAGTCTGTTACAAATGGAAAAGAACTCCCTGGCTTCTTCAGATGAAAGGACTCACAGCTAAGGACTGATCCAGGATCTATGCCATTTTAGTGCACACATTTTCTTGCAGTGCATTACTAACCATGCACTGGTTTTCTATAGTTTCTGTAACTGAGAAGCACTGCTTCATGCTATTCCCATGCTAGAAGCACACACAAGAACCTCCCTCAGCCTCCTCAGCTGAGAAGGGTTAAGACCAGACCCACAGCTCTAAGATGCCAAACAAAGAAGCTTCCAGCAGATGCTGATTTCACTGCGTAAGAGGAAGTTCATGGTAGGTCTTAACATTTGACCAGTCCAGACCACACAAGGCTGTTACTCACTATGTAGTGGCAGCACTTGGAAAGCAAAAGCATTGAAAGTGCAGCAACAGCTACCACCGAACCCAAGGTAAGTACTGATCTTGAGGAACCCTATTGCTCCATTTCTACAGGAACATTTGGGCAGCAAGACTGGGAGAAATAAGAGACAGACAGGGTAGATGACAAGTGCTTGGGCTCTTCAGGAGCACCTTATAAAACCTGACTGTTCCCATAACCTCAGGAGCCTGTAGGATGGATGCCACTCCATTCACCCAGTCACCATCCAGCTTTTAAAGGCAAACTCCAAGGAACACAAGATCCTAATGGAAGCACTCCCAAGACACGAGAAATGAGCAAGCTCTCAGATATCCACATGGAAATCCATGACACAAGCAGCAAGATTCATCTTCAACACAGACAGAGCTCCAATAAAGAAGTTGAAGATTGAATTCTACCATCAACAGTCATTTTCCTCTTCAGCATCTTGAGAAACAGAGAGGAGAAGGGGGTGTAGAGCAGGATTGTTTGGCATAATACACAGGGATAGGATTGTACAAGCAGAATCCTTCATGGTGACAGGAAGACAGATGGCCTTAGAAAAGCTTTGGAGGTTCACTAACCAGTGTTCAAAGAGTTTGTGACCTGCCTGCCCTGGAAAATGTTCATCAATAACACTGGGAGCGCACAGAAGTAACTTGCTTCCAACAGATCACATACTTGTGATTTAGAATTCCTCGAGATCACAATAGGAACATGACCTACTACTTTCTGTTTCAAGAAACAGGGACAAGTCTCATACTGCTCATTTAGTATCGATACAGCCAATGGCCAGTGCTGGCCATTGGTTTTGTGGTATGCAAAACCTTAGTGTGCCAAAAAGATGCGTTCTTCCACACTAAAGAGGGCGTTCGACAGGATTTAAATGCTTACAGTTTGGCAACACACCTACTGCATCAGCAGGTCCAGCTCCTCTGAGTCACTTCAGCATCAACTTAAACAAGTCAAAGTCTGTATAAACAGTGAGTATTCACAATGCAGTTGAATTTCAGATAGGGCCCTTGTATTTTGAGGTTAGTATCTGTATTTCAAAGCTTGAAACCTAATTATCTGTGCTCACTGGATTCCAGCTGGCACGGATAGAACATAGCTTTTAACTATCATTTTCCTCTATGAGGAATCAGAAAGCTGTTTGAATGCGGTTATTCAAGCAGATGAGCCAGCACAAGATAACACAGCACCTGCTACTCTACAAAGACGTAACGACCCCAGTCTGATTCTCAGACTCTCCTATTAAGCTGAGACTGTTCTTTTGTCTTTTCAGATGACCACTGTACAAAGCGTTCCCACTCATGGGAAATAAGCTGGTTTTGCAAAGAGGAGTGCCTGCACTTTGAGCACTGCAGACAGTAAAGAAGGGTACAGTCAGCTCAGAGCAGCATCCCCTGTTTCAGGGCAGGAATAAGTTCTGGAGTAAATCAGCACCTGATCACAAGTACCAGAGTGTTTTGGACCCTGAACATACACATTAACAGCTGTCAGTGTCTTAAGTTACAGATTTGTCCAGTATTATCTCAAACTTAAGACCAAAAGCTGTAAGATCTTGGGGCACTGAGGCTCCTGGGTGCTATAAAACAAGACCCTAAAATACACTAAACCCAAACGCAAAACACTTTGCCTTTGGAATCAGTAATTTCTGAGCTTCAGAGCACAAGAGTCTAAAGTGGTGATAATAATGTAGCACAGCAGAGTTTGACAAAACACAGCATGGGAATGAAGGAAATTACTATTTATTCTTCAACACGTATACAGCATATGCTATTTTACAGCAAGTCACCACTGGCATGGTGAAATGGAAAAGAAATACTCACTTTAGTCGATGAAAGTTGGAAGGCATTGGAGAAAAACACCACAGTTAGGACTGTTAATGACTTACACGTTGTTGATACAGGACTGAATTTGAGAACATGCTTTAACATTTACCGTCATAATGAAGGTGGTTAGTGCCACATTAAAATAAAAATAGTTCTATACAATATGTTCAATTTGGTCATGTGCTATTTACAGATTTTACAAAACACACACACGAGCTTTGTTACTTCAAGTCAGGCTAACAACAGGCCAGCAGAGTAACTCCATGTATACAACTGATCATTAGTGCCCTAAAGTGTAGGAAAATCCAATTTCTAGCTATGCAGTGCAAGTTATTTTTCCAGGTCTCATAAAAAGTTGGGATCTGAAAGGGGAGGGGGGGAAAGAAAAAAAGAAAGGATCTGACACAGGTAAATAAAGTGTTAAAACCCAACTGAACCCCTCTTTTGAATTAAAATAGATCGTGGTTGTTAAAAAGGCCTGGTTTAGATTTAGGTAGACAGAAGTAGTCCTCCCTATCTCTGCATAATGGGCAACACTGGCAAAATAAGGTCTCTTACAATAAAATACAATAGACAAATAAATAATCTTAGAAAAAAACCAACCCTATGTGTGTGGAGAGGATGGAAGAACCCCGCAGGCTGCACCTGGAATGGTGTTTTCTGCACGAGCAAGATTAGGCATACCTCATACAGAAAGTGGTGTAAACAAGGACAGTCAAGAACCAAGAGTGAGGGAGAGGGGGGAACCAAGAAGAAATCCTGACCGAGGTAGCAGCACTCTCTACCCAGGGCAGAAAGCTCTGCTTCAGAAGAAACCCTGACTTTATGACAACTTAAGTTTGGATGATCATGCAGAAGACAAACAGTTACATGCTTGTTTAGTTTTAAGACGACACACATTCATTCCCTAAAATCTGCTGCCAATTTAGTTTGATAGTGTCCGCTGGCTCAAACAACATCACCTCTTTTGTTTTTTGTACACAATGAATAGACTATTGAACAGAACACTGTACATGCTTTCATCTACAAAAAAATATTTGCATAAAATAGTGTTAGTTCTCTGTACATGTCAATGGACACTTGAACTGTGTATAAAAGAGGAATATATTGCCCCCACTGAAGTCAGAAAAAGCAAACAAACAAACAAAATCTAGATTATGAAACCTCCATCACCGGCAAATATGTTCATGTGAAAATTCAGCAGAAATAGACAGTTGCTCTAAACAATAAAAAAATTAAGTTAAACTTTTTCTCTTTGAATGTAAAACTTGTCATCATGTCAGTCAAGACCAAAACATATCACTAAAGTTAGTGTCTGTGCTGTAAAGCCAGATAACCAAGGGCATAGTAATGAACACAAACGGCCAGGAAACTCCTTCGGTGCATGCTGACAAAGAACACTCTTTGGTGGCAGGCCGCACACTATCTTTACCAGGTTCCAGGTAGTTACGGGCCACATATTTAAGTGTTTCATCCAGCAGAATGACAGGTAGGGAGATTTTCAATACCATCAGCCATTGTGTCACGTTCAGAGGTGTGATCTGGAAGATAATCTGAAAAGAAAGCCAAGCATTACATCTGTTCTCCCTTCTCCATCCCTCGCCTTAAGCTGTAGACAAGTTCTTGCTTTGTCCCCAAGATCAGGGATGGGTGTAAGACACGTGCACTTACTGGCAGAGGTTCCACATAAAGGATAAGGAAGTGGAGTGACATGGACAAGCAAATGGCGCCCACCAGCCAGATGTTTTCCCATGGGGGCATCCGCATCAAGGACTGGTTTTCTGATAGACTGCAACAGAAACATGGTACAGGCATGTCCATAAGACACCAACAGGAAATACAATACATCAGAAAACTACGTGGGAAGAAAAGCAGCACGGCAAGTCACAGTTATCCCAGTCATGGAAGAAAGAAAGAAAAGATACGGTTTATAGATACGTTGCAACTTTAAGCTCCCTTGCAAGGCTGCTTAGCAAAGCAGACCTAGTTCAGCCTTACAACTGTTTCCTAAAGCTTTTATGCTCCCCTCATTCCTGAACTAGTTGATGTTTTTCACTATGACATTGACATCCTCTCCATGAGAGGGATAAGGGAAAGATGGGCACAGCAGCATATGACAGAACTCTCCCCAGTTTACTGTCTGCCTGGGGACCTATTGCACCTGCTTCTGAAGTTCACTTCAAGACTGGCTATACAGAGGGCCAAGGACTTGCATCCTCTTAATGCCTGTCCTTTCCTTCTGCTCTTCAGATTCCATCTGCATTTAGGCTATACTGTATTAAAGGCCACGATCCAGAACATCAGATGTAGAGCAACATCCCATTATGTAGGGCTACCTCAGTAACTTTAAAGTATTTAAAGCTTATTTGTTTTTAAATTAACTGACCTCTAAGCTATTTGAAGAAAAATACCTTTGACATTGTGCTATTTAGTGGTTTCCATTTATAATCTAATATTAATTGGCTAAACCCACACTCCCTTAGGGAAGGAAAAACTATTTTCCATATCTTCAGCATTCTTATTTTAGTTCTCCTTGATATCACTTTATACCAACATAGGAGGGATAATCTGATTGATTAAGCTTAGATTAGAAATAATGGAAAATATTTCAGTTGCTCATGCTTAGTAAAATACCAGAGTGAATTGGCAGACTTAAAAATATACCTTACGATAACAGATCTCAAGTGTTACCCCAGAGAGTCATTTTGTTTGCACTACAGGATTCAGGAAGGAAATGTGACTCATTCTTCATTAGCTGAGCTGTCCATAAGCTACCAACCAAACTGCACAAAAAGCAGGATTTTGGATAAGCTGTGCAGCATCTTTGCTCTGCCACTTGGACATACAAACCTGTTGAGAGCATTGCACATCTCTATGGTGACAAGTACGGAAAGAGCCATTGTCATTGGATAGGGAGACTCAAAAACCACACAGTCAACACCGAAGAAGTCTGGATTGTCCTCTTTGCACTGCAGAAAATGGCTCTAGAACAGAAGAATGGGAACTCACTTTCACATCTTGTTGACTTGTCTCGTGATATAAATTTCTGTAACCTATTGTTTTTCTACAATCATTTCAATAACCAGTATGAAAAGAAGCATGTACCTCCCCTCTCCCCCCCACAAAGATATTAAACTGAACAAATACCAGCTGGTAGAAGGAAACTCTTGGACCACCATCAGCAGCAATAAACCACCAAGCAGCAGCACCCACTGTGGCAGCACCAACATAACCTTCAAGAAAGCAAAGTGCTTTTATCAGTATTGTGAACTGTGTGAGAGAGAAGATCTCCTTTGCCACACTTGAACTGCTACCTCAAGACCTCCAGTACTGTAAAAGAAATAGACTGTAATTCATCTATCGTAACTCATCTATCTCCTGTGGAAGAAATCTGTTCCACCAGTTGTGAATTGCATAGCCATTAAATATTCTCCTAATATCTGTTTATGGAAGCTGACAGCTAGAACAGTTAAGACAAACAAGAACAGCACTTGGGAGTAATCAACCTGCAGTATTTCTTCCTTTCTCTCAGAACTCGACATGTCTGTACTTACACCAACTAACACTCAGGTTTACTTTAAGATCTATCAAGTCAGTTAGGAAAATTAACGTCACAACTTCTGCCATGAAGACAAAGTGCATTAAATATCCACACAGATACTTATTCTAGCTTTACAGTATCGCAGCTGTATTTGAGGTTTAAATCTACATCCACAAATTGATACTCTTCTATTTTCCCCCATTACAGCCAGGCCAGCAAACCTATTGTGTTCTACTTAAGCACAAAAATGACAGTTGTCATTTTCAGCTTTAGGTGTACTTCTATGTAGGACCTCAACAGCTAATGCAGATACGCATTCACTAATGGCTAGTCTTGGTTCTTCACTCCCAGTCCCACAGCATGCTTGTCTTACGAAGACTGATTTCAGCACACAAGGAGATCAGACAAACTATTTTCAAGTGGATCTCAAAAAAACCCCCACAAAACCTACCTAAATTTACTTAAGAAAAAGGCTATTACTACTTACATCCGATAGCTAGGTAACGGAAGAAGAGCCATCCACTGATCAGTGGCTCTTTAGGGTTGCGTGGTGGCTTATTCATGATATCAAGATCAGGAGGATTAAAGCCCAGAGCAGTAGCAGGGAGACCATCCGTCACAAGGTTTACCCATAACAGTTGGACAGGAATTAGAGCTTCAGGAAAGCCCAGGGCAGCAGTCAAGAAGATACTATAAAAAAACCCACCAGTTACAAGCTTATTCTTGTGCCAGTAAAGAAGTCCTTTTAATTCTTATGCCTAAGCCTGTAGCATCACTTCTCTCAAACAGAGTTATCCATTTAATACCACAAGCTGAATATCCACATTCAGAAAACTGAAAATGTAACAGCATTTTAGCTCAAGTGACTAAGCTTCATTTATCTAGATTACTGCCAGTCCCTGCAAACATTTAATGAGCATGTAACTTTCATGGCTTTGAGCCTGCGTGAATAAACAGAACAGAAACAGAGGCTGCAGCAAAGCCATATGAAGGACAGCTTTGAAGTTTACAAGAAGTAAGGCAAGACAATCACTGTGCTACATCTCCACTTTGGGATGCAAGAAAGTACGCTTTGATATAAACAACTGTTAGGAAATCAGTATTTACATTCTGTTACCAGAAATGCATTCTGTGGCACTGGGTCACTACTCCTTCCAAAGGCACAGAAGACACATAAGACACATTCTTCTGTAACTTGAGGTTAAACAAGTATCTGTGTTATATCTGTGACTAAGTTAAAAATTAAAAGATTGGTATTTCAGTTAAGTTTTTTATTTTCCTATTCTAGAGTATTACTCCAATCATAGAAGCAATTCTGAAGCATGTGGCCACTAACTGACCTAGAGCATTATATGCAATGGCAATCTTTGGTGGTATGCTAAAAGTCTCCCGTCAAAACTAGGCTGGAAGTACACAGACTTCCACACAATCACAACGATCAATGACCTAGAGAACCTGTTTCTCTGGTTTTAGTGAGAAATAGCATCTATCATCACTACTGCAGGTCAAACAAAAACATTTCAAACCTACCAAACAACTTCTCCAACATTGGAGGAGATCAGGTAACGGATGAACTGCTTCATGTTGTTATAAATGGCACGTCCTTCTTCCACAGCAGCTACAATGGTTGAGAAATTGTCATCTGCTAAAACCATTTCAGAAGCAGTTTTAGCCACTGCAGTACCAGAGCCCATAGCAATTCCAATTTCTGCTTTCTTCAATGCAGGGGCATCATTGACACCATCACCAGTCTAGAACAAGAATTTAAAGTTGAAGGAAGAAATAAGGTGGGCACTTACTTACAGGACCAGAGAGGAATTTTGACTGGCTATGGTTCTGAAGCTTTAAAAAGCACTTAAATGCAGAACTATTCTGAGGCTTTAAGTTCAGGGAAACATAAAAACAAGCGTTTTCCAAAGAGATTGGTTTGAAAAGGCATAATTTGGGTGTAAACACTGTGTGCCTTACAAACAAGAGTACACTTACCATAGCTGTAATCTCATCAAAAGACTGAAGAAACTCAACAATTTTGGATTTGTGGGAAGGCTCTACACGAGCAAAGCAACGGGCATGGTGGCAAGCGTCTCTCTGGGCAGCAAGCGAGAGCTCATCAAACTCACGACCAGTAAAGGCCTTTGTAGAAACATCTTCATCTTCCACAAAGATACCGATGCGACGGCAAATAGCCACTGCTGTGCCTTTGTTATCACCAGTAATCATGATAACTCGAATGCCAGCTTGTTTGCACAGCTTTATAGATGAAGCTACTTCAATTCTTGGGGGATCCAGCATACCCACGCAGCCAACAAAGGTCAAGTTGGTCTGAAACAAGAGAGCACCAAGTTTTAGTAGACTTCTCATCTGACAGCAGTGAAACAAACATTTGCTTGCGAAGTATTTCTCAGTGTAGTGATGTTTGTTTTCACTCCTCATCCACAATATTCTGTGGCTCTGCCTCAAGCAATTAAGACAGAGGTCTATGTCATCCTGCCATTTGGTCAAAACCAGTGTACTACGAATGATATTCCTGCTTTTATGCCCTTCCCTCCTCCTGAAAGGGTTACTTCACAGATGTTCCCTGTTTCACCATCCTGAGAGCACTTTAGCTCTGACACTGGATTCAGACAGCTGGGGAAGAACTGAGAAGTAACAGACCTATACACACATTAAGATAAATAAGAATTGAATGCTTTTGGAATCACAATGCTACATGGTACCAATCTGCACGATGAACATATGGGATAACACAGTTAATTCTCAGAGCACAGCCACACCCTGAAGTGGGATCCTACCTTTACAAACATGTCCTGCTTCAAACACACTTCTTGTATTTCTGAAACGTGCTCTAGTTGTCAGCCCTGCAAACTCAACCTGCAAGCAGTCAAGCCACTCTTTTTTTGTAATCAGTGCCAGGAGCACAGAGCACAAGCCAAAAGCTCTCACGTAACTGTTGTCATTCCCTCCCCTCTAAATCCTAGATACAGATTTCATTGGAAAATTACAGAACAGCTAAGATGATTATCATGGACCACGCTTTTGCAGCTGACAGTATGGAGGCAGGGAAGTGAGCTTAACTCTCAGAGCACAAAATGACAAGTATGTCTCATCATAAAATACCCAAAGAGGTCTTGCAGTTGAGCAACATCAAACTGAAAACCAGTAAAGCTGAAACCACAATGCAATTTGTGCAATATTGTCAGAGTTGAAGGTGGTGTGATCCTGAGGACCTTATGTATGCACATAAAATAAACCCATTTGCAGCTACCTGTTTAACTGCATCAAGAACACAGTTTCTTCAAAGACACATACAGTCTTATCAAACTGAGCATTCTCTCAACACATTTGTGCCTGATATCAAAAATAAAGATAAAACTCTCAGATGTAACTTCCTCAAGAAGTAATCAGACGTAAGGAGTCCCCATTCTTCAGTTTGAAAGAAAGAGAACTATTAGAAAGATATTTTACTAAACTTACCTCATAGTTAATGAAATTTGAGGAGTCCTCAAGATTCATTTCCTCTTTTTTGGGTGGACTGTCATGGGTAGCCAGAGCCAAGCAACGCAACGTGTCTCTGCCAGTTCCCCATTCTCTAATAACAGACATTATTTTCTGCTTAATTCCAGAGGTTAACGGTATTTTAGCATTTCCAACACGCACATGCGTGCATCTGTCAATTACACCTTCAGGAGCACCCTGCAGAGGCAAAAATAAGAGTCATTTAGCTTAATAAATCCCTTTCCATTGCAACATCTGCTCAAATTACAAAGTCCTTGCTTCACCTTCAAGCTGCAGTTGTGCCATAATTTAGTATTGTGCTACCTCTGCAGCCATTCTGTAACTACACTTTCCTATGTGGGGAACCGACCTTAACAAACATCTTGCTCATGGATGTGCGGCTTGGTTTGTTCGGTGTGCAATAGACAGACATGGACTTTCTGTCTCTTGAGAATTCCAGAGTGAATTCTTTCTTCATGAGTTGTTTTATCACCTTATAAAGAAAACAGTGCATAAAAGTGCAATTAGATAATACTACAAAACTCACTCCCCAATGAATTCTAGATAAAAGAAAGAGTACTGACCGAGTTGCAAGCATTTGCACGTTCAATCCTAGAAAGCCCTTTCAAGTCTGTGTCAAACACGTTCATCTTTTCAACCAGGCAGGTAAGCGCTGTTTCTGTGGCTTCACCAACTTTTTCATATACTCCCTTAGCCTTTAGTTAAGACAAAGCAAACAAAACCACAAGAGTTTACTTTAAACCTCGCCTGGAACCTACCAGAGACAAATGCTCAAGTTTCACAATGGTAAAAAAAGCTTAACAAGTCTTACAATGGCTTATGAAACAACCAAAAAATCCCCTATTTTTAAAAAGCAGCTTTAGTGAGTATGATTTGTTGGAAGTTTCAAGCTTTCTCTTTACTCTCAAGTGAAGGCTTCTCAAGATGAGCAGAGAAGGATGTCAGTACTTCATCATCGAGCATGTAAGTCATTATGAGACACAGCAACCTTAAAATGACAAGGCAAAGCAAGAAAGCAGCAGTGCATTCTACACACCGGGAGACCTCTACATTTCAGATTACACGTGCTGCCTGGCTTTCATCTTCTCAGTGTTCAAACAAGTCGTTCCCAGAATTAACACTTAAGAGGTTCTAAATACTCTCCCTCTTGACTAGAAGGGGATTTACCACTGAAAGGTATTACAAAGACAGATGAGAACAAACATTTACCCTTATTTTCACACTCTCCTCTGCTCTAGCATATGTACTTACTTCATTGTAATCCAAAGAGGAATCATTACAGAGGGCACAGATCGTTGCAAGTTCCACAAGGCCATCATACTGGCTACATTTAATAACTTTGTCATCTTTATGCCTTTCCAAAGGAAGAAAAGGGGGAGATTTAAGTTAGTTATTTAGTATTAGCATCTCACCTTTTCCTCTTCTTTAATCCCTTTATTTCCATTTAGTACAATGCTTATTAGTTATGGGCTTGGAACTACAGAACAAGAAAATTGTTGAGAAGAGCAGGTTTAATAAAAAGGTGAGTTCTGAAGTTTAGATCAAAGAGTCATGAACAGAATTACATGATCATCAATGAAATCACTACCTGAATTACAAAACCTTATTTCCTCCAAGTGACAGTCATATAGCAATGCAGAAGAGCTCAGTGAAGAGGAATGAGAGCAGTATTAGATAGAATGAGGCAGGACTTGGCTGTTCCAAGTACGAGAGGGATATTGCTGGGAGTACTTAAGAGTTCAGCTTCCTTAACCTTACTGCATATTCTGCAGATTCACTGCCATGCATTAAATGCATCCTCTGGGTAGGCATAAAAGAGATTTGGCTTCTAATTTCTTAAAAATTACTCTGTATTAAATGTGGACCTCCTAAACCAATGAAAAGCTAAGTACTTTCATAACACTAATGCCACTACAAAAGAAATACTCTTTTCTAGTAGTTATGTACACCTAATGATGAACAGCTGAAACCTTTCCTGAAGTAACACACCATTCAGATGTCACAAAGCAGCAGCACCTTCTTTGCTTTGACATTTGAATATAGGTAGCAAATGATTTCATTTTCTGTAACATTAGCATCCTTCTACAGTAGCATAAAAGATCCAAGACAGTGTCCAATACTGTTATTTCCCCCCTACCAGAATTAGCAAGACATAACTCACAAATAACACCTTTCATTAAAGCTCTCAGGGAGGGGAAAAAAGATCTGGTGGTAGAAAGATGTGGATCACTACTCCAGAAGAATTCCTAACACAGACTACAATGTGTCCAATTATATAAGCTTTTGTTCAGTCTCTTGCAATACTGAAAACAAATTCCAGCGTTGTATAACACAGCATGTGAATCAAACGCATCTTAAAAGCACAAGTATGTTTTGCAAGTGTCATTTTGTACATAATACTACAGCTGTAAGCAGTGGCTTTAAAGTGTCAACTCTTTAAACTTCCCAGAAACTCCCAGTTTGTCACACTATCACAGTTAATACTTCCTGTTTTCACCTGCTCTGAACTCAAAGAGAATTAAGCTGTTTGACAATCTCCTAATATCCCTGGGAAATCTGTCACTGTAACAACATTTTAGTTTTTCATTAAGAAATATTTGTAATTTTATGTTCTGAACAACATCTTAGGGGAAGTGATGTACCAAATACTGTAAGAGTGATAGAAAAAACCTGATTTATTGCAAAAACACTTAATGGTTATGAAACAGAGTAGGCTGCCTGGACAGCTGTGGAAGACAACAGTATCTGAAGTTAAGTACAACAAAAACATCTGCCAAGAAGGTTCAGATCTAGGGCAGGTCCTGCTCAGGGGCACTGCAATGGACTAGGCTGCCTTCAAATTGTCTCCATGAACTTTTTTGTCAGTGACAGTGTGCAATTCAAAGTCAGTCACCTTAAAATCCTCACGAAGCCAATGATTTCAAAAGCTTTCCATAAATGCAGAAATACATCAGCCCTAAAGTTTTGAGCACTTAGCTATTTGTTTCCTTACGCTCCAGTAACAGCCCTTCTGTGGCCATTTCCCTCTCACAGATGCTCTTTACGTACGTGAATACAGCACGATGAACATGTTTGTTCACATTTCCCTGGGTCCAGCAAGTAAAAATAGAACATTAACATACATTGATGGCTGTCATCTTATAATCAACATCTGCCACCACACTATATTTTATTGTTTTGTTTATCCAGAGCTCTTGCAAGACCAGCTAAAGCGTAATAGCTGGATGCTTCGCAAGAGCTAGAATGTCACCTTGCCTAAGCAAATGCTGTCTCCTGAAATGAAAGCATAAGCTTTTGACAGCAATTAGCTCTGAAACAAAAGAGAATTGGGGAATTAAGATTTCCAGCTGCTGAGAACACCATGGTTTTAACAGCTATGAAAATTAAACAGAGATAATCACTACTAAGATCAGTGAAGTCATAGAGTCAGAGGCATGCATGTGGAACTCTGTAAGGTTGAAATGTTTATACTAACTGACTCTGAATTCTACTTCATACATAGTACAATCCTCCTCTGCAACTAAAACTGAACTGGTGAGATTAAAAACACATGGAAGACTGAGCAAGTAAAAGGGGCTGTAACAATCCAGTAAGAAAAGGCTCTCCTTCTAGAAGCAGAGCCCTAAAAATACCTAAAATTGTCAGGATGAACCACCTATCCCACCACCAGAGACCAACTGACGAAGTAAACCAGATATGCAATTCCTTTCCTAAGGGAGTGGGTTTAACACCAGCTCAGATACCAGTGGCTGAGACAAACACACATCTATTCAAGTACAGATGCAAAGTCCAATAAACTACTGAAGGTAGGGGACAGGAAATTGCAGTAAGCTTAAGAATGAACTCCAACAAATTCATAGGATAAAAAAAAAATCTCCTACCTTCTCTGAGGAAAGGGAATAGAAACCTTGAGTTTACAGATTAACAGAAGCTGTTCAGATTTATGCAGGGTTTTAAGCACTGGGATAGCTCATCTCAGTGCACAAAGATTTCAGTAAAATAAATCTTCTCAACCTACCCCTAATTTATTTTTAGATTATCAAAGAAACTTTGGAATACTGGAGTCTGTGTTAAGTTAGTTTCATGAAGGTTTACTTGAATAGAATTTAACTTCCTTTTACTGTTAATTACTTTCCCCTCTAGCCTTTCAGTGTGCATTCTCACTGCTTAAGCTTTCATATATTAACTATCACTGCTGAATATTCCATGCATCACTTTTCAAGCCCAAAGTAATAGCATATAAACAGACAAATATTTAACATCAACAGAACACTTACACTTCCCCCATAGGAGCGTATGTTGAACCAGTTACAGTAAATTCATTCAGAAAACAGGAATCTCCTTCTACTCTCTCCAGGATAAACATCTGAAATTAAGAGTTAGAAGCATTATTAATTTTGAACAATAATTAATGTAGGGATTTAAACACAGCTGCTAAGCAAGCAAGTACAAGAGGCAAGCTCAGGCTGAACACAAACCAGACAAAACCAAGATATACGTGGTCGAACTACAGCGTGTCATATGTTTGAACAGCCCCCTATACTGAAGCACAAAGCGCAAAACCCAGCATTACTGCTTAACAGATCTCATCTGAGAACTGAATTGTGGCACAAATACATCACATAATTGAAAACCACATAACTACATACACTTTACTTCAGCTGTGAAGACTACTCACACATCCACTGGACAATCCTGAATATAGCCCAAAGCTCTTCCTAGGCTTCAGACTTGCAAATCAATTCTCCTGTGTACATTTAAAACAGCAGCTCCAATAAAAGCAGCACAGGGCAGGTCGGAAACTGGAAGCTCTTGCCAAAGTAAAAATAAAAGCATCTACAAATACCAGAAGCTTCTAGATCTAAAAGGTGAGGTTTTAGGCAAGAGCCAGACTATGGCCAGTTTCCCTTATTACCAGCCACTAAGTGAAAGTGTTTCCTTGTCCTGGTTTTGTAGTTGTAAGTCAACTTTTTTTAAGCTACCAATGCACCGGATGATACATTCAGACAGCTCAAGCGCCCTTCTAGCACAGGCTGAAATGTTATTTCCAGATAGAGACTCAGTTGCACCCCACGACACCTGCATTTCAGTCTTGCCTTTGTGTTTACTTTCTCTCTAGGAGACCTACAGGCAAAACCACATCTGGGATTGATGGGAGATAAAACCCACAGTGCTTGAAGCTGTCATACTCTTACCATGACTTGCTGGAGTGGTAGCAGGTAAGAAAATTTATCCCTAATTGATTCTATATCTTAACGGAACATCTTACCCATTGGTTAGCATAAGCCATTTTGCCAGTGTCTTTCCTTCCCTATATTGTGCTGCCTTATGTTTTAGGCAAACATCTTCACAAAATACAGCCTAATAATTAGGTGTTCTGCAACTGATTGCATCAATGTCCTATAATCTTCGAAGTGGTTTAAAGATCAAAAAGCTACACAAGCTGATGAATTAGAAGTCCACAAAGAGAGTAAGAGCATTCTCAAAGGCAGGTACTGCAGGAGGATCTTAAAAAACATTCCCTCAAGTGTCCTCCTAAGGCAGTATCATTTCTGACTGAAACTTCTCAGCACAGAGTTCTTTCAGACACTCAGGAGTGGTAACTCCTGACACAAAATCTAACTACAAGTAAAATTACTGTTGTAAACCGGTCTTCCTCAAAAGCTAAGCAAGAGCTAAACCAAGCAGTAGTGTACAGTTCACAGCTACTATGATTTTGCTACATTTCACAAAATCTTGCAATTAAGGTTATTTTGTAGCTGTCAGAGGTTAACACAGAACCAAGTAAGTTGCAGGGCACAAAATCTGGAACATTTAGCCCTTTAAACATAAGGACTAGAGCGGCTTGAGCTTTTAAATAACCACTTAAATGATGAGTTAACCAGGAAACCTTCTGCTTTTGGCATCTGCATGATGAAAAAATCCCTGCAAAGACTAGGGCAGTTATGCAACTCTACTGCAAGTAACCTCCTCTAGAATACTGATGAGCAGCTGCTTTGTGTCTCTTAGGTATAAATACTACAATACTTAAGGAAGTAGAACAAGTCAACCACTAATTAGAAAGAAAAAGCCATCAATCACATGAGAATAAAGTGCTTAAGGCTCACAAACTTTTGCCACTGGTGTGCAGTGCTCAACATTTATACATTTGGAATGCTAACCCTTACCTAAAGATATGCCACACATTGAAGATGTCTCTGGCAACGCTGGTGTGAGGGTCAACCACACCTCAAAGTTGCCAGATTAGTCATACAATACTGCACACTGGAAACACCAGCGATCTACATCAGACCAATAAGAGCTACTGAAGATAAAGTAACCAAATAAAGGTGGAACCACTCAGTAGTGAAAATACCACAGACTATCCAAGTTACTGTAGTAATGGCTGAGTTTCTCCATCACTGTCACCTCCCTAAGTGAAAGAGGCAAGTCTTTCACATTTACACGCATCCTGTTTCTACCATTTAACTATCCTACCTTTCTGAAACAGGGGATTAAATCATACTACATAGTTACCAATAGACTGAATGGTTTACAGACAAGTCAATGGAAAGCTGTTTGCAAACAACTGTGCCTTCCATCAAGTGAGGGTACAACTATTTTTGGCCATGACTAAATAAGGGAAGAGATAAAAGCCTTAAACACTACACAGTGGAAAACTGAATTAAAAGTGGAAGCTTATCTTAGGAAAATAAAGCCAGATTTTTATGATATGAGAACCCAAAGACTTGCAATCAAAAGAATTCAAGCAATGCTGGCTATTCAGAGGGGCTGAGGAGAAAAAACAAAATAGAAGCAGCTAGTTCAACATACCCTGCAGACTGACATCTGATTCGTGGTCAGAGTACCAGTCTTGTCAGAACAAATAACTGAGGTGCAACCCAAGGTTTCCACAGAGGGAAGACTTCTAACAATGGCGTTCTTCTTGGCCATTCTCCGGGTTCCAAGAGCCAAGCAGGTGGTAATGACAGCAGGCAGACCCTCAGGAATAGCAGCAACAGCAAGAGCAACAGCAATTTTAAAGTAATAGATAGCACCTCGAATCCAGGAGCCACCATGAACCGGATCATTGAAGTGACCAATGTTTATTATCCAAACAGCGATGCAGATAAGCGAGATGACTTTTGACAGCTGCTCTCCAAACTCATCCAGTTTCTGTTGCAGTGGGGTTCTCTCCTGCTCGGTAGCCACCATCTCATCACGGATTTTGCCAATTTCAGTGTTTACTCCTGTTGCAATAACCACTCCCATAGCTTTACCAGCAGCAATGTTAGTACCCTATGTAAAGAAAAGGGAAGAGAAAACTTATAGTCAAGTTATAAACAGGTTTTGGTGGTGGTGGGTTCTGTTTGGTTTTGGTTTGATTTAAAAAACCCAAACCAACAAAAATACCTTACATAAGTCTAGACTGTGTTTCAGCTAGGATATACAAAAAGATAAGGAGAGAATGACATTACCCCAATATCTGTAAGGGAATACTCCAGTGTAGAATTTCTGCTTACAGAATGGGCCCCAAATGAAACAGTACTGATAAGACAATAAGCAACACAGTCAAACCCAGCTGCTGAATAAGCTGTATGTATTTTAACTGGAATCTTAAGTGTTTGGTTTTTTTTTCCCTTCCTTTTATGAGGATTGTGTTTTGCCATATTTAATGTTATTTACTGTGAGTAATAGATGTGCTCTCCGGAGCTCCCTGTGAACATACTTAATATGAGAAAGAACAGTTAAGATTTTCTTCAAGGTGCCTGCCAACAATATGGGAATAGTTACTTGGTTGTCTGAAAGGCATTCCTTTAAGGAAATTCACACAGCCTGTTTAATTTCTATTGATAACGAGCTTTCTAAGTTTTAGCCACCCAATCCCACAATCAGTGTGGGCTTTCTTACCAGTCTTAAGAACTATTACTTTAGAAAAGCAGCGTAAAAGCACTTTAAAAGCGTGAAGGACAAAAATCAGTTTCCTCATAAAAACTCATTTCAAGCAACATCTTCACTCAGGACCTCTTTTATTAGAAGTTGCTTCTATTTTTTAATTCATTTAGTACCATGTACATAGAGACACGCATACAGATAATACAGCAAAGAAGTCCTACAGCTTTTCGGTGAAGGCCTGAAGCTCTGCACAGTTTTGTTTATCAGCTTCAGTATCATTTTATAGACGTTTCAAACATCTAAACCCAAGTAACTTACAGAAAAAAGCATGTTCTTCTTGTCTTGGTTTACAGCACGAGGATCAGGCACAGGGTCAGTGTGCTTAATAACAGACACAGATTCACCTAAAATTAAGATAATAGTCTTAAGAAGAGGTTATACATGTATCATCTGGAGTCCTGTAGGGAATCAAAAAGTTATAATCCTCAGTCCTAGAATTTTGTAGGATGCCAAACTTCTTTCTTCAAATGATTTTATTTAATTGCTTAAGTGAAACAGGAAATATTTCAGCTGACAAAAAAAATGAATGGCTGGCTTTAAATGGAAATAGGGAAGGATTTAAGTAAACATTTTATAGAGTTAGAATATATGAAGCATACACCATGTCTTTTACTGAACAGGAAAAGTAAGCAGCTGATATTCCACCCCTCCTCTTAATGTAGGAAGATCTACTCCATGAATTATTCTGCGTGCTTCTCGTGCAATAACAAGCATTTATGTTCTTTATGTACTGCAAGAGGTATGTTCTCCTTTAAATAACTAGATGTTACCACAGTTATACATCTGTCATTGCATACCTCATGGTTATACTGGCAGACCTGATTTAAGTGTCATGCACCCATCTGTTTGTTAGCTCTTCGGTTAGAAGACTTCAGAAAAGTCTTCGATGAAGACCTGAAGAGTATCAATGTCTATAAACAAGTCACACAGGTATATAAGTTTCTTTTCTATGAAACACAGATGTTAATTACCACATCAGATTTCATAAGATGCTGCCATTACCTTCCATCACCAAGTTATGCTATTTTTTGTACGTCAAGAGAGCCAAACCTTCCTACTTTTAAAAGCTTTAAAGCGGCTTCTTAGACTTCGGTTGTGCTTTATTAGTTAGGAGACTCAAACATCAATCTAATACAGGCTGAAAACAGAAAAGGCTTTCTTTAAAAAAATAATTCTGTTATTTAAACAAAAGTAAGGACTTATTCCCCTTCTGGTTCTGGTGCATTTATTCTTCTGCTTATTTCAGTTCTGACAGCTTGATGAACATGGAGTGCCTACATTTTCTTATGCTAAATGTAAGTAAGCTCAACCAGTTCTATGCTATTCAGCATCTGTACTGAGAAACTTTGTAGCCCATTTCAAGAGAGATTCGAGGATCAAAAATAGGTTTCTTATGAATACTTTACTGTTTTAAAATTCAGAGCTAGTTAACATTAATTTATGCTACCAAAACAGGCAGACAGATCTTCATGTTCCAGCCAAGAGAATCAACGTTATAGCATGCCTGGCTGATTCCTAGCTTCTTTCCTATATTCAGAAGTACTGCTACTTTGTTTTGTTTTCAACAAATCTGAAAAGTGCTCTAAATATAGCCCCTGCATTGGAGAGCTGGTATCAGGAAACACATGAATGTTCGTGCACAGAATCTCAGCAAGTAAGGCTTTAGTGCACTCAGTCTTTAAGAACAGTGGTTTAAAAGCTGCCTGAATTTCAAGTTATCCCCTCTTGTGAGAAAAAACGGGGAACTGTTACAGCAGACATTTACTAGGTTTTCCATACTTTCATTTTTGAGCAGTGACAAGATGTTCAAACCTAGAAGACTGCATAAACTAGAATAGAAATCCTTCATTTTGCAGTTTCCCACAAGTTACTGGTGTGCATCTCGGGAGGGGTAGGGAGAAAGAAAGCCCAAAAAAAGCATTACACTTCTCAGTAAGAATGTTTATCCCACTAAAGTCAACATGTAAAGCCAGTAATGAAGCAATGTATTCAGCCACTCTAAGAGTTAAGTTACTAGATCAGAAATTTAGTGCACTCGAATGCAACAGAGTAATTGAATAGCTACAGGCTTGTTTCTAATTGATTATTCTAAACACTGAAAAGGCACTTGCAATTATGCACATAATTATCCAAAATTCACAGAAATTATACCTGTGAGAATTGACTGGTCTACTCTTAGAGTTGTAGATTTGATAGAAGTAATTCTTATATCAGCAGGAACCTTGTCTCCAACTACAAAGAAATGAACAAGACAAAGTTAGAATGTTGTTATCTGAGAGATTTCTAACCAAGCATACTATTACCTCCATCAGCCAGGAAAACCATTTTCCAGTAATTGTCCAGATGACTGAGATTACTAACAGTATATTACTACTTTGTGGTTTGCAATACTCCAATTTTCTGAGTATCCAATATACTTCAGCAATTGAGATTTGCCCTTAAGATCTCTATCCCTACCTAACCTCAAAGGAAGAAGCTGTAAATCACCAGATTGTTTTTCTAATCACATGATTACCACTTGAAAGCAAAGGGAAAACATTATCAGGAGGAAGATTTCTATTTCAGAATATGTATTCATAAAAACCCAAACCCCAGAGCTAAAGCACATCAAGCTTCCTTTTCAGGATGACTGGCCCTGGAAAGTCATCTGGTGGTTTTCCCTATGCCCAAAGCAAGTCCTCTGCTCTCCAAAGATCAGAATGTTATTCACATTTATGTAGAAACTAAAAGTTGTTGTATTTCCTTTTCTTTGGCACCAATTGTGAGAATAATGTGCTTCTGCAAATCTGCTCTTTTAACGTTATCCTTTAATACTGTCAGATGTTCCAGAGTTAGAAGTCAATTTCAGGTCATACACCAGCTTTATTTTTCAGTAACGCTTCTTAAATATACCACAATCCATGTCCCAGTTAGAATTCTCTCAGCACTCTTATGTTTACCTTGTCATACATATTTCTACTTTGCCGAAAAGAACACTGGAGGGAATAAAAACCCAAACCCTCCAACCCTGGTGTTTGAGATACGAAGGCAGCAGGAGATACAGGATGTTAACAGCATGCTCCTAAAGACGGTAGAGAGTGAAGAAGTCAGTTGCCAGAGCTGTGCGGCCAGTTTAGCTCCTGCATCTCTGGCATCCCAGAATTTTTCCACTTTCTTGCTTCCTCTTGTCTAACTTTTTCTAGTTTTTAAGAGCTAAAGCTCCACCATTTTGTGACTACTGTGAATAAATGGCTGCATGCAAATTAACTTGTGCTAAAGCATATTAATGAGAGTCACGTTTGACTCATATTGGGTGTTCTACATTCTGTGTGTCAATATTGCTGATGAATGTGTATAATCAAACATTCCTAATGTAATTTAGCACTGCGTATATTCAAGCCTCAACTTCCTTTTTATGATAAAATAATGGAAGGAAACAGAGAAGGGAGAACCATGAGCTCATAAAAGCTGATCTTCTCAGTAGATGGAGCCTGTGTCTCTGCAGTAAAATTAAAACAAGCTGCAATTCCTGCAGGAACTGCTTATGCAACTAACAGCAATAATGCACATTAACAAATAACAACCATGAGAAACTCCACTGTGGTGTTACAACCATAGGACATACAACCACTCACACAAAAACTATGCAACAAAACACTGAAGAGAATTAAGAGCTGCTTCAAATGTTAAGTAAACTTGCAGCATGTGACTTCTTGTAAGGTCAAAGAAATCCCAACCATTAAAACCAGCAAAAGATTATGCAGTCTTGCTTGTAGATTTAGATACCTATTTTTGTATGTATATGAAGGGATCCAATAAATCACCACAAATCCCCTTTCTGTATCATTATAGTATGTGAAAACTAATTTAAGCCACAATGCCCTTGAGCAGCAAGATAAAATAGCATTAGACAAACGGTGACCTAGACCAAAAATGGCAAAACTATTCAATATGCCCTCTTGATGTCATGAGGAGGTTTAGATGCAGACATATAGTAGCAGCTGGTTTTTAGATATCACTGAGCAACAGGCTGATACTTCAGCACAGTGTGGTGTAACCCCAGCCAATCTGCAGAAACATTCCCAAAGTACTTAAAGCAGCTGGAAAACTACAGCCAACCCAGATACACTACCGCATTTGACAATACTGTTAAGTAAGTATTTATTTAACAGTAGCACAAAAAAGCTGTTCAAAAATAATCTTAGAACACTGCAGTAACTGGACAGAACATATGGCAAAGTTTACAAGTGATTTTCCAACCTATTTCTTCTGAGCAGCTCAGAGTTGTTCAAACAAGAGACCCTTGCTTTAGCAGACAACTGATACTCAAAGCATCGGTATGTCCATGAAAACTATCGCCATCATTATCAATTGTCTGAATCACCAGAACTGAAGTGTTAAATTTATTAGGGTATGCAGCTTTCTATGTTTCCCTCAACAATTTAAGATAGGACACATTATTCAACCACCATCTTTGCCTGAGAAGGCTGGAGTGAAATATTCAAGGCATTTCCAATCGGCAGGAAAGCTGTACATCAGGGTCAGTTACAGAACTATTTTAAGCAGGTCTTTGCAAAATAACAGCTCTGACAAGTCATTTATAGTCTTGAAGATACTTTCATGAGCATAACTGAAACTGAATATACATAGGAAATCATTCAATGGTAGATAGGAACCCACAGGAAATTTTAGTGAGCCGTCTAGTGCAGATCTCATCTCAAAGTAGAAGGCTTTTTTCCATACACTTCAACACAGGAAAGAAAGAAACTGGGGGGGTTGTTTAAATACAATTACATTTCAATCCACAGAACCAGTAAAAGTATGACCCAGGACTTGAAAGACAAGGAATTAGAAGGTGAATATGTATTAACACTGCTAAGTACACAGCTGCTACAGTCTGAATGGATATCATCCCAGCTTTACATCTAAAATAGCAAGTTTTTTGCAGAAGTATTTTCATCCATTACTTTAACCAAAGGTTTTTTAAATCCTAAATAGTCACCCGATTTCTACACCACCTCTGAAGAAAACAAAGAAGCTGCTTTCAGAACTGCCCAGGTACATGTCCTTACAGCACAGTGCAGCCAAACGCTTAACTACTGATTGAAACAGCCCTTCTAACTGTAAAATTGACTGCTTCTTGAAAGAGCAGGAGTAGGGTTTGGTTCAAATCACTGCAGTTTTATTCATAGAATCCTTCTATCCATGCACAGAATACTCTCAGAATTTTTATACTGAGATTCAGCGCACAATAAAGGAATGTTTAAAACAACTTGGTCCCTGTAAGGGGTAAAACAGAATAAATGGCGATTTTATTTAACTGTGCATGAGTCTGTAACAAAGCAGATTATCAAAGTTTCCACTCTTTGATCAAGCCTGGAGTGGTATTTAGTTGTGATTTGAATTCTCAAAGTTTATGTCAATTACTTTAAGCAAGCCATACTCCTTCACTGAAAACACAGACAACTGCGTATCTGAAAATCCTGGATTCTTCAGCTACCAATCTAACTAGCAATGGCACCTCACCAAGATTACCACTGATTACAGTTAACACTGTAGCATTTCTTCTCAAGTTCAAAGCTCTCCACATCTTATCTTACTCCTCCCAATGCTGTGGCAATGTTACAGGTCAATTTCCACTCTGTATGTGCAGTAATTTACATGTACATGTGATTTCAAGCACAGTACAACACTACTTATCAACAGAGCTCATCAGAGCACGCGTGCACTTGCAGAAATGACTGCAGATCCCCATGAAGGGGCTTCCTCACAAACTAGTCTTTATGGGCAATCCCGCACACAAACTTCCCTGTTCACCTCGCAAAGCTGCCCTGAAATGGAGGAGGATTTAAGTCTCCAAATCAACTTCAAATATAGACTATATTAAGCAATGTTAGTCCCTATTTAATGACAAGCAGTGACTAAAATGACCAACTCATTATCTATGTATTTCATTTGAGCACTGATAGCTCTTTTACTTCACCAGCTTCCAAGACAGCGGTATTACTAAATATTTAATTCAGAATTTGGTCAAAATATGGTTTGAGACATTCACTGGGAGACCCCTACAGCCAAAATGCACTACTGTCATGTTGCAAGCTAGATTAGCCTGGGGTTCAAGCAACCAGGGAAGATGGGTGGAAGCGCTGAGGCACATTTCTATGAACAGTGAAGCTGGAGGCAAAATAAGCTTATAAAAGCTGTGTGGACTTCAGTCCCTGTTATATTTTTAGCTACATCTGGGTATCAACAAAGAACTTTAGACTACAACAAGACAACATTTATCTTTCAAGTTTCAAATGTTAGTGTATGTCTTCTAACCAAAATTTTTGGTGACAGGAGATGCAGGAAGCAGTATTAAGTTTACCCCCAAGAAGCTGCTATGATATACAAGAGTCCTCAAAATGAAACTACTCCTTTAAATGTGTACTTTGAACACTGGTATCAGCTCTGTTAACTGCCTCTGGTCCCTCCCACTTGCTAAAAGGAGGTTTACAAACAGGTACATTATAAAAAGTGCAAAGTTTTGCTTCCTTTTTATGTTAACAGAAGCATTACAAGAACAATTTACCTTCTCAGCAAAGAAAGTTATATGTTTGCAAACAACCCACCTAAGTGATCACAGTAAATCAAAGTAACTTTTCCTGTACAAGTCAGAATGGTTGTTCATATACACCATGCACTTAAAACTTTCTTATTTTTGTTTATCATTAACCAAAGCTAATGTCAACCTGTATCTGCTATCAGCATCTTGGGGCTGGAACTGGACTTTAGCAATAAAGATTATCAGTACAGCTCTAAACTACTCTGCCACTGCTGTCCAATTTTGTAACTATTTTTTAGGCAAGTTCTGAAGAACTGGGATACCATCTCAACACATGGTTGAACAATGCAGGAACACAACAGTTCCCGAAAGTGAGTAAAAACATCCCCAAAAAACTGCCATTAAACACCAAATGGGGAAGACAGGAAAAAGTATAAAATTGCGTCATTCTACCCCTCCCCTTTTGAGTGTCTTAATAGACTATGGTTTATTGTTACATGTTCCAGGTCTTAAAATGACACTATGGTCTTTTTTCTGCTCCATTAGGATGCTCTAATTTCATAAGGCTATGGTAGAAATACTATCAAGTCCTGCAGATGTAACCTACCACACTGCTACTAAAACATTCCTGATTCAAAATACACCATGCATAGGGTTTTACCATTAAAAGGGATAGGAATAAATTAATAAAGAATTAATACAATTCTTTTGCCAAAAAAAACATTAACCGCTAGCAACTTTTGTCTTTGTTTCAACATTACATATTGCTATGGGTACAGTTATTTAATCCACTTTTTCTAATGAGGTCTTCAGCTTCTTGGAAGAGTTAGTTATTCCAAAGTCCTCTTTCTTGGCCCAAATTAAGTTTCTTTTTCCTCTAAATTAGAGGACACACCATTGTGTGAACACTTACTAATAAATTGAGGCAACTGAAGCTTCCTACATTTAGTATGGGCATCACCTAAGGTTTAAGAATTGAGATGAGTAGGCTTAAAATAACACGTATGTGATGCTACATACTTTGATCAACCAGAACTGAGCATTGTTTCTGCTGGGGGACAGAAATAGTTAAAGCCTACACCTGACCAGAACAACTGCTTCTATTCAGAAGTACAGCTGTCACAGCACAACTGCTTTATATATTAAACTTCCTTAACACAAGCTCAGTTTAGCCCTTCTTCCCCCTTTGCATGCACACAATCTTGTCTTCCTATTGTGTTTCATTTCCTTAAACTACCAGAAACCTCATTTTTTCTTCTGTAGTAACAGTTTAAGTATTTAACACTTCCTGAACAATGTATAATAAAATGCTACCAAAAATCAGCAGCTCTACAGAACAGGAAGATTGAGCCTATCTACACCTTCATACAAGGCCAAGAGTGTCAAATTGTCAAAATTAGAAGAGCGACAACAAAGCATATTTTAAGTCTGAGTTTCCATTCCAAAGCAGTAAAATACAGCTTTTTCTGAAAAGAAGTCTAATACCACTGGTTCATTCAGTTTTAACTATACCAGTAAAACACCATTTGCTTTTACTGCTAGGATGACAGAACAACACATTTGAATACATTCACTCTTTGCTTTTATGACGCATGTTACAGATTAGACAATATTCATGAGAAAAAAATATATACTGCACTAAATAGTGCATAAGACTTGAATTATTCCTGTTGAATTTCTTCTTGTTTTGTACAAACACACTAAAGTGTCACTCTCTGAAGAGGGCACCAGAACACTGAATAAGATGTTCCAACAGGCCCTTTCTGTAAGTCTGCACTTATTTTTAATCTGAATTTATCTACCTTTAGCTTTTAATTAGTGGTTCTATTTATACCATTGTCTTCTAGATTAAAAACTCTTATGATCAGCCTATAAAAATAGCAGAAAGAACAAAACGGCAAATTAAGTTTTAACTTTTGCCAGATCAAGTAGAGAACAAAGCCATCTTCACACCAAAGCTGAAGCTCTGTTTCCATGGCAGGTTGCATCTGGGCAACACAGGAACAAGTAGTAAGAATCCTGGAAGGTGCATTCTAACTCTGAGTGCAAGCTGTCTTCAGCCTTGCTTTGCCAGGGTGATATAGTATTAACAGAACGTTATTTTGATGTTCAAGTATTCCAGTCAGTACTATCTGTACTTATAATAAAACCCAGCTGCAGTATTGATTCTAATCAGAGTACAGAACATCAGACATGGCCCGATTCAGACAATTAAAACAGTTTAATTATTTTTACCTAGCAGTTTGGCAACTCTGGAGGAAAATGCTACAGGAATTGGGAAAAAATTGGAGATGTGCTTTGTAAGTTCTCAAATGTATGTTCAAAGTGACAAGTTTAGGCTGTGCTCTAAGTTGACCCTCACCAGACTTCAGCAGAGCGTGCGATGGTGTTTGGACAGTATCTGCTTATCTCACAACTGCCTTTGATGCGTTCGTGTTTGACAGCCAAAACACTTGCTGAAGCTCAGATTTTTGCACCACTCATAGGTGTGTTTCTTGACCACTGATCGACTTCCGTATTTTTTCAGGTTCAAAAGCAGTATTTTATGGAAAAAGCAGAACAAGTGCAAACCCAACAATTTGCACTAAGAGAAGCCAAGCAAACCAAAAACTAACTGGCAGTCAACTTCTTTGCATCTCAAGTGACCCTCTCAGCAGCATGCTTTTATAACAGCCTCCAGTAGGTCACTATTAGGGACTTGGGTCTTACTCCTGCTTTTGTTTTTTCCCCACAATAGTTAGAAAGAACCCAAACCTACATCTCTAGTGCCAAGTCTGAAAGCTGATTCAAGTTATTAGGAAAGTAACACAGGCACAAGGACCCAGACATTTTAGAGCAAGATCGACATCAATGCTCATTGCTTATACTATCAGGGATAACCTGGAGCTCTTCATAACCACACTGGAATTCAACAGAATTCAGTTTAAGGATCTTTCTTCCCAATCTTCTTCACCCCAAAATTTATCTTTCCTTAGTTATAAGGCATCTACATTTTAGGAAAAGTCTTAAGGTACTCTGCAGTTAGAATTAAAAGCCTCAGAAAGCAGTTCTTGCGTGCTTTATGCCAGGTATAATCTTAAAGCTAAGTCTTCTGGAATAAACACTAATATAGTAAGCAACAGCTTCTGGGAACTCCGTGTGTATTTTTAAGCCATTGAGTGCTTACAGATGTAAGAGCGGATGACAAGAACCATCATTCAACACTTTAGGGAAAAGAGGAACTACTGCAGCTCCAGTTTGGTCACTTACAGATTGCAACTAATATACATTCATTTACTATACTACAGAAAGCCAGATATACTGTATCTAAAATAAAACATTTTAGACCAGAAAATACAATGGAAGTGTCAAGAGTTTCTGTTCCCAAATGCGCTTCTTTAAAACAAAATTACTTGTAACCAGTTTATCCCAATTTGTATACTGGACTTCATACACAACTTCTACAAACTAAAGCCACGCTGCTTTAAGTTCCTGTTTAAAATGTTACTTCAACCAAGGCAAACAAAACCTCAACTAAAACAAAGGACCTCTTTAATCTATTAAGATAGACACTAGTTACAAATTTAGAGCGCAACCCCAATAAACTTAAGCTTTTATTAGCAGCAAGATAATCCATTTAAGACAGGCAAACCGAAAAGCCATTTGAGGACAGCATCTGGCCTTTTTGCAGTTCATCAATTCTAAGAAACAAACAGTGTAGCTTAGTAACCCTTACACACTAGTTCTGAACTATGCCCACCAAAGATCTGCAAGCAAATTTAAGGCATACTGCCCAAGCTTGTAATCCCAACTTCATCCTGGAGAATTCCTGTTGATAGAACAGTATCTTCTCCAGCCTCTCTGCTTAAGTGGAATGGAAGAAATTCTTCCAAACATATACAGTTAAGAAATTCATGCTTGCAGATTCTCTGGGCAAACATGGACTACAGTGTCAGTTCATACATCTGCATTTTACTGTAGGATTTCTGTTGAATTTGTTAACTACTGGGCATAAGGACCAGTGATTGCTCAGAGTGTTCTGCAGTATGTGTATGCACACTGATCCCCAAGAGACATGTAAGACATTAGGTTATCTACCACTTGAGGGATCATCTAATTCAGGTTACTCTGTATTTACTATAAGGTGACAACACAGTCCTGCAGTTTCTCCCTATTACTTCTAGTCAAATAAACCAGCATCCATTTCCTCTGTGAACTGATCACTTAAAGAAAACATCTTCCAGGAGCTTTATTTTAGGCCATGAGGCAGACTGAGTAGTCTATATAATGAATGCAGTCAAACTCCACAAATAGCCTAAGGAGCCAGAAGAAAAAGTAATAGCATAAACCATTATTGCACTGCCTTTGGCTTATGTTAAGCCAACCAGATTATCTTTAATGGGTTCAAAACTACTGAAAATATCAAATGATTTTGGAAATGGTTCAATGCTACTTTAGTCTCAGGAAACTCTTGCAATGTAAAGAGGCAAATACATTCCCCCATTTTCAATCTATCAGTTCCTGCAACAAAGACTTATTTCTGTGTCAAGCCCACATTTACTTCAAATTAACAAAGCTGCTATAATGTTAAATACAACTATGTTGTAATGGAAGATCTGTACAAAGTTGTTCAAAATTAGGTATCGGCATAGGGGAGAAACCTATCACCTGGTTATTTATGCCACTCAGTTGAAAGATATTTGCCTGGACACACAAATGTCATTGGCACTTTGCCTAGAATTCCATACCCAGATATGTATCCCAGTATGAAGTGCTCTGTCACTTCCCTACATGGTCATCTTTTTGCAAACACCATGTCAAAGGCCATCGCAGTACTCTTGCACTTGAGGCAGAGGCATGCACACAGTCTCGCTCACCTTCAGGTCTTGACACTAACGCTGGTACATAGTGTCTTGCTCTTCTCTACTTGCTTGGTGGCTTTTCTGAGCTTGATTACAATTAAAATATCATCATTGTCTAGCTACAAGTTAGAATTTATTGTTTCAGTACCAGACGTCATATTATACTGAAGCACTTCTGTATTAAACATCTACATGACTTAAGGTACCTTCACTTAAAGCTGCAGTCGATCACATTTATCAATGTAAGAAAAATATGCTGAGAGCTTAAGACAAACTTGTGTCATCAGCCCCAAGGCAGAATATTTTAACCAGCATAAGCTTCTACAGCCAATCCACAAGCTAGACCACCTACCATAAAGAACAGTCATAGAAGGTGGGTAATTTGCTTCCGTACATGAGCATACTAGTTTTTAAGTTTGCCCTCCATCTCTTCCAAAATAGCAAGAATCAAGCAGAAATCTTTCTGTGCTCTAGACACTTGGCAGAGCAGCAAAATCCAGCTTTTTTCCTTAGTGAGATACCCCAAACCAGCCCAAACTATACTGTCATCACTTTGCAATTTACCAATACTGTTTTAAAGTACCAAAAAAACAACCCCAATGTATTCCCAGGATATAAACTGCTTCCAAAACTACCATTCTATTGCTGACATTTAAAAAACAGGATGAAGACTTGGACTAGACATTTACTGCAGAATCTGTAATTTATACAGTTCTGTTTGCCTCAAAAAGGACACAAAAAACGTCAGCTGCCGAAGCCAAATCTCATTGCAGAACTCACAGATTTGATTGTACCGTGCAGCAATAGTGAGTCAAAACAGCTGAGTAAGTGACAAGGTATCACAATTCACCCTTTATTTCAGCTATCAGCACTTTGTATTTGTACTTGTTCCTCACCAACAGACGCTAAGAGGAAACTAGCTTCAGCCTTCATGAGATTCACGCTTTGAACTATCACAGCCAGGGCTGCTGTGACTGAAGTCATCCTATGCACAAAACTGAGGCTCCAGACAGGGCTCAGTGAATGTTAAAGTTTCTCAAGAAATGAAAGCTGGGCAGAGAGCCAACACCAACTTCATTTTGAGTGCATACTCTCTCTGCCTGCTAATTAAAATAGGAGGATAGTCAAGTTTAAGGGTATATATTTATCTCCTCTTGAGACAGCTACCACCTCTAAAAGCAAAGTGACACTAGCGCAAAGAAAGTTTAATGTACACCCTAAATCGTTCCCAAAGGAACAATCACTCAATGGTTGATAATGACCTACAAAGTATGAGTATGCAATCAGTCCTGACACTCTACAAGAATCACCTAGTTTTATCTGGGAAGGAAAAGGAAACATTAAAGTCACTGACAGGTCGAGTTTAAGAGAAGTTATTGGTACAGCATCATCACCAAAATGAAGGGGTTTTAGCTGTCAGTACACAATACTTCTATTTTTGCACTCCTTCCAAATGAAGGTATACCTCTTAGGGCAAATCTAAGTTATTAGAAAGCTGAATGCAATAGTCCAGTCTTTTAAGACTGGTACTTCAAATGCTTACACTGGAGAAACGGGAAGCTCTACTTTGTATAGTTCTCTCTCTATTTGTGGTCTCCTACACAGCAATAGGCAAAAGAAGCAATAAAGAATTATGAAAGATGAGGGAACAATGTCACATGCTAGTCACACCGGCTGAGAGGACTGAAGAAGACATCTGTAAGAGAAGTTGAAAGGTACTGACACTACAAGCATCAGAGCTGGGATAAACCTTATCTTTCTTTAGATAAAGAGCAGAGCGTCACTAAAAACAAAGTATCTTTATATTCCAGATCCTAAGGAAACTGAACGTATTTAAAAGCAAGGAAAAAGAGTATTTTGTGATAGAAAACAGGCCAAGTTAAGACACTCTGAAACCAGACTTTAGAAAATAGTCCTGACAAGTGTTAAACCTGTGCTCCAATTAAGATGCTTTACTTTTAGACTTACCAATTAAACTAAGTGGCAATTTGAAAAACAATTCCCTCAGTGCAAATGCGCATTTAAGGTAATTACAGATGAAGAGAGGCAAGACTGTTCTTAAGTGAAAGCAAATACTTAGAGGTCTGTGAAAACTACCCCCAGGGCCTCAAATCATTAAGATAAGGCCCCCACAACAGTTTTACACTATTACACTAATATATGTATGCAGTATAGAAATGAGTCTTACCTGCTACTTCTACAATATCACCTGGGACAATGTCTCTTGCTTTAATCCTCTGTACGCTTTTTCGGTCTTGTCGATACACTTTGCCCATTTCTGGTTCATATTCTTTAAGAGCTTCAATAGCATTTTCAGCATTTCTTTCCTAACAGACAACAAAAAATGTGCAATTTTAAAAGCCCTCAAGGAAAAATACATGTGTCAGATCTGGTTTTTCAAATGCATTATTACATGAATACTGGTGACTCAGCTCAGTTACATTTATTAATACAGAAAATTATGTGACCTCTCCTATTATGAGGTTGCTGAATGGAAATAGTTACAGCATAATTCAGATATTAAGAGGGCATTTACAATCTAGAAGTTGTTTATTCAAACCCTGCAGCATTTCCCATCAATAATATCTGCTGTGTCTTGTTACTGGGAGGCCACACAAAGAGTTCTATGCAACATATGGATGCTTTTTGACATGAAAAAAAAAAAGCACTAAGCAGAAATAAGGCTCATGGATATAGTCTTGTCTTAGGTGTGTCTTACTAGCTGAAGCAGCTCAGACTCAGACTGGAGTGGACTAACACTACTGAATTTTACTTACTTATAGAAATCAAAGGGTGCACTTGCAAGGAGGTTGCAGCGAGGTGGGTGTTGGTCTCTCATCCCAGGTAACAAGTGATAGGACAAAAGGCAGCAGCCTTAAAGTTGCACCAGGGCAAGTTCAGATTGGACATTAGGAAAAATTTCTTTACCAAAAGGATTGACAAACACTGGCACAAGCTGCCCAGGGAAGTGGTTGAGTCACCACATCCCTAGAGATGTTGAAAAGACATGTACATGTGGCACTTAGGGATGCAGTTCAGTGGTGGACCTGGCAGCGCTGTGCTAGCGGTTGGACTCAACGATCTTAAAGGTCTTTCCCAACCTGAACAATGCTATGATTCAGCTGGGACAGCCAGCTCAGTGTGTTAGACTATATCCCTTTGTTCAGTTTGTTGCTTGATGTTATGGTAGTTAAGGCTATCTTGCTGATCACTGAAGTACTAACAGATGACACTTTGGGAAAAGTGCATGTGAGAGGAAAGGTTGAGGAGGGCAGATCTAAGGCAATGACTCAGTTGCTCACATCCAGTACCTGTAGAAACAGGTACACTTATGGGTGGAGACTATGTACTGAGACTTATTTTCCATGCCCATTAAGACAAGAGAATGAGTCATTTAAGCTGTACAGCAATTGTTTCACAATTCCATTCACTGCATGTAGATATATATACAGACACATATGTATTCTTTGTACATTATCATATCTGAAAAGAAAGACTGGTTATTTCCTACAACAAGGTATACAACTACAAAAGAAAATCCTCAAATTACACAGACAGCTTTACCTGACATTTCATATTTAAGGTTACTACATGCAGAATTGTAACTCAAAGTTTCAAGTTAAAGATCAATTCTTGCACAATTGCTTTATAAATATTTGAACAGAAAATTACACTTTAGAAAATAGAAATGGCAATGCTGTCATGTCCTGATCAACTTTACCTCTTCCCTCCATACCAGCTCCAGCAGTTGCACAGCAAGCTGCTAATAATGGGAGTTTTTCCATGGTTAGTCTTCTTGTGCACAAGTTAGGCAGCTTACCTGGGCTAGCACAGAGCAGAGCACAGGAATGCAGAGCAATGATACTCACTGCCCTTTCTGGTGGCTTGCAGCGTGTAGGTTCCTCTCTAACATGTTTTAACCTGTTAACAGGGCTTCTCCTCTTAACTTGGGTTTTTTTGACAGGTTCACATTTTAAGCATGAAACCTAATGTGCTAAGATAGAAAGTAACTATCACATTAACACCAGCCAACTAACCACCAAAATCAACCTTACAGAGAACTTAAATTACCCTAAAAATCCTAGAAAATCTTTTATCTGTAGAAAAACAATTCTAATAAAAACACACCCTGCCTGAAGCAATCAAACTAGTAACGTGAAGTTCGGTGAACAATTTTGTTCTGGCATCTCAAGATCTGTCAGAATGTGTTACTGGCATTACTGCCTGTATGATTTATAAAAAGCCATCTGATTGATATCACAGCTGATAATGAAGAAGAAACTTTATAGTATGTAGATGTTTTCAGAAGAAGCTTCTGCCTTTTGACAGATATGCAGCCTTTTGATGTACATTTAGTAGGCACAACAGTAATTGAATAGGAAGAATTAACACTATACTAAAGTATTAATACATGTACTAAAATACAGCACTTATCTCAAGAGGAAAGAGAGGAAACATCAGAAGGATCAAAAGGAGCATGACCAGCAGGTTGAAGGAGGTGATCCTGCCCCTCTGCTCTGCTCTCATGAGACCTCACTTGGAGTATTGTGTGCAG
>WYDI02022208.1:0-23163 GCA_009867235.2 Psittacus erithacus
TCTAGTGGAAGGTGTCCCTGCCTGTGTCAGGGGGTTGGAACTGGATGAGCTTTAAGGTCCCTTCCAACACAAACCAGGCTGTGATTCTGTGATCACAGGGAGCATTGCTACAGGCCAAAGCCCAGGGCAAGAGCAGGGGGATTTTGGCTCCTTCTGGCCCTGCCGTCCCCAGCAGTGCCAGCTGGGCACATGGAGGAGCTCAGCCCACAGGGCTTGACACCAACTCAGTCCTTTTGTCCGGGCCAACCTCCTAGAGCCAAGTTGTGGACCTGGGAGCCAGGAGTTGACAGGTATGATGCCACACAGTGCCCAGCAATCACACACCCTGCCAGGGAAGTCCAGGCAGGGTCCTCAGGCACACAGCGTCCCAGCTGCCCACCCCAGCATGGCCAGCAGTGAGCCCAGCCCTGGCAGCACCAGGGATCACACAGGGATGCAGGCACTGCCCTGGATCCAGCTGCTATCCCCGTTTGTTCCCCTGGCACAGCAGGAATAAGCCCAACTCGAATCAGCACAGACCTGTTCAGCTGCCGGTGGGCACTTCTCTGGTGCTGTGCTACTCGGTGTCCCGCAGCCATGCTGTCACCTCCCTGCACACCAGCCTGGGACAGGCATTCACAGCACCTGGGATGAGCCAGGGGTCCGGAGTCAAAGCCAACCACCACCAAGAACCTCTGTCCCAGCAGAGCTGGGATTCAGCAGATCCATCTGGTTCCCCCTTAGCACTTGAATACTAGCACAACACCAAGGAGCTGCTCAGTGTGTCGTGCCGCCTTGGTGTTATCCTGGTGCTAGTCCTTCTAGTTTCCAGGACAACACTGTCCCAGTTAAGCTCATTAAGAGGAGCTGTAATCCCTGGCAGCCAGGCTGACCTGCAGGGCCTGGGCAGATTACCCTCTGTGGGGCTCTTTTAATCTGCCCCCCACTGAGCGAGCCAGGCCCATGGCACTGGTGCTTGCTGCCCCATCTGGGTGTTACAGCCATCCATCTATAGGAAAAGGAAAGCACCCACCATCCCTGAGACCCTGCTCTCCACAAGTGGAGCAGGTCAGAGCTCCTGCGGGGTGAGCACAGCCCTGCGACCCCATCCTTCTCCAATCCATGTCGCTGTCTGGGAACTCAGAGGGCTTGAAAGAGGGAGCTCACACAGGGCAAAAGGATATGAGAGCAACACAGGGGTATCTCAGGGGGACAAGGATGCTGGAGGGCTGCAAGAAACCAGTGCCCCTGCACAGCTCCATAGGAGAACCAGAGCAATCCCCAGCGGCTCACCCAGGCACCTTGGAGGCTAGGTTGTGCTTCAAGGCTGCCGGGCCTCCTGGGCTGGCACAGGGAGCAGTGCCATGAGCCTGATCACAGGACCCCACTCTTCCCCAGACAACCCTCAAACCCAACCAGCGGCCAGTGGATGCAGACCTGAGTCAGCAGCAAGAGATGGTGCAGCCCAGTACCAGGTCCTGCCAGCACCAGCCCATCTCCACAGCACCCTGCAACTCACCCCCTGTGCCGGAACCCCGAAGCCCCTTTCAGAAGGAGAACACAGGCAGGCAGAGCTGGGTGCCAGAGGGCAGCACTGCCTGCACGAGGCAGGGCATGCAGGGTGTAGGGTCTCCGCTCCTGGCACCCTGGGCTCATAGTGGAGGGAAAAACCCCGGCGTGGTGCATTCCTGACATTGCCAAGATAAGAGGTACCTGGTACGGGCGGCACAGCCATCCCCCTTGGTAAGCAGAGCCTGGGGCACGCATGGAAGGGGCTGCTGATCACCACATCTCATCCAGGCTTACTGGGAAGCTGGCACTGGGCACAGCACTGGCACTCATGTCCCTGACATGTGCTGAGCCTCAGGCACATCCCTCCCTCTCCTGAGAAGAAGCTGCATAGGTCTTGCCCCAAATGTCCAGTCTGTGCCACCCCCACCACCCTCTGCCCTTAATTAGGACCTTAGTGCTAACAAAGCTGCCTCCCAACCAAGCTTTTCACCTTGCTGTGCCTGCGCCGCAGTCCTGGGAGTCCGTCTGTCTGTGCGTGCTCAGCCAGCGCTGCCTACGGGCACTGGCCAGAAGGGCAGAGCAGCACCCAGATGTGGGCAGCTGGATGGGCAGCACGGCACAGGGTGCTGGAGCCCACCCTGGGGCTTCTGAAGCCCGGCCGCCGGCTCCCTTCTCTCTCCTGCTCCTGGTTCTCTGGAGATGATTGGGATCCCAAGAATGCTGGTCGGAGCGGTGGAGGGGGCAGTCCGACCGGCTGGGTTGGTCCCAGCTGGTTTCTGTTTCCGACACTCAGACACCAGCCTCAGGTCGCTCTGGCGAGTTTATCAACACTGCCCTGGTTGGGGACACCCCAGACTGGCTCCTCCCTCGAGCCCCTGGTCTCAGCCCTGGGACCAGCACCTCCAGTAATGTCTGTCACTGGACAACAACAACGCATGGAGTGGCCAGCCCAGCACCCCTGACCCCGGGAAGCAGCACCCACAACCAGCCAGCAACACCCCAAGGAGGGACTGGGCTGTTGTCCTCACACTGATGGCCCTGTGGCCACCTCCCCAGGCACAGTGGGGTACCGGTGTCCCCAGTGAGGACATGGCACAGCGGCCATGGGCTGGTCAATCCTGCCTGTGGTGTCTTGTGTTAAGTTGGGGTCCCGCCACCCCACACCAGCAGCATGGCCCTTGGGTGAGCCTTGGGCGCGCCTTGGGCGCATGGTCAGGATGGCCTCGGGAGCCTGTGAACTTGTCCTGTGGCACAGCCCAGCCGCTGCATCCATGTTTGCACAGCTGTGTCCCCACTGCCCTGACCCAGGCCCCCTGCCAGCCCCTTCCGGCCCTGGGACAGCACTTGGCCAGCTCTCAGTGTGGGCTGAAGCGTCTCTTCCCTCCCACCACCTCTCATCCCTCCCCAGCACACAGGACACAAGCATCCGGCGACACACACCATGGTCACAGGGAGCCTGGGAGCCGCCTTTTCCCTGACCTTCTCGCGCTCTGCCTCTCCTCCAGGCAGACATCCCTTAGTGCCGGGTGAGGAGGGGAATTAGGGGTTTTTGGGAATGGGATGAGTCAGTGAAGGGAATCCCAGCTCCTTGTTACTCACCCGGGAGAGAAACTCCCGGCCATAAAGTTGCAGCCCCAGCCAGAGCAGGGGATGGAGGTGCAAGGGCTGCATGGGTGCTGGGGCCACGGCAGCAGAATCCACCGTCACAGCTGTGGGAGGCCACTGGCTCCTTGGGCCAAGTGGGAGGGCAGCAGGAAAGGGAAGGAGCTGCGAATGGGAAGAATTGGAGGAAGTGCTTATTTACCCTACGGAGCATCCCTGAGGAAGGGCAGGGCACGGTGCAGGCAGACACTCACAGTCTCCTCCTCGCCTCCCACTCCACCACCCATCCCATGGGATTCCAGTAACAGCCAGAGCAGTCTGCAATCCCCTAACTGGGACCCAGGGAGGTGGCCACTGCTGGAGCTGGGGGGTTCCCAGTGCCTTGTTGAGCTCAAGACCTGTCTTCTAGGACAGCTCCTGAGAACCAGCCCAGGACCACCACAGTCCTAGTGAAATGAGTCCCCCACCGCCAAAGGCACAGATAAAGCACCCAGCCAGGATCCCAATGGCTTTGGAGGCCCTACTAGATGGGACTGCAGCCTCGCACGGGGAATGAGACCCTGCTCCTGAGTGGGCTGTGACCCCTCTCATAGGTGCTGAGATCCTCTGGAAGGATCCTGGGGTTGGCATAACCTTGTGAAGGTCCCACATGCCACCTTCACCCTTGCCTGCCCATCTCAAGGTGCTCTGCTGGATACCAGTAGCTTCCCCTCCACAAATTCTACCCGGGCAACTTGGTGCCCATGTATGAAAGCAGCCCCAGGACCCCCATTCTGCCCAGTTTCCCTGGGAATACCATGCTGGGGATGCTCAACACGGAGCCAGGCTGTTCGCCTTCATTAGCATGCCCACACATAAGACATGGGAGCACAAAGGGGAGAAAACTGATTTGGTGCCATGGCATTGGGGATGCTTTGTCCCGACATCCGTGGCCCTTCTCCTGCCTCAAGATACAGAGCCTGGGCCCTACCCTGCCACAGACACCCCTTCACTGCATCCTGCAGTGACAGCCATGTCCCTTGCAGGCGGTGGCTACCCATGTCCCTAGTGCCCCTGGCAGGGAGAGCTCTCCTCCTGGGGAAGCTGCTCATCCTAAAACGCACCCCCCAAGCCCAGCTGTGTCACAACAGAGGGTCCCCAGATGCCCTGCGCTTGCTGGGAAGCTCCGTACCTTTGGGTTTGCCATTCATAGCGGGCTGTGGCAGCAGGTCCCCCTCGGGCTGAGGCCAGTGTCCCAGCCTGAGCCTCTCTCATGCCGTCCGTCCGTCCATGTGCACGGCCCCCCCCCGGGCTGTCTCCTCCCACACTTCCCCTGCCCAAGGGCTGACATCACTGCCAAGTGCCGCAACTCCAGATGGGAATCAGGGATGGGAGGACAGAGGAGAGGAGGGATGGAGGGATGGATGCCTTGGAGGGAGGGGGCCCCACCGGCACTGGCTGCTCCAGAAAAGGCACCCCATGGTTCCCCATCCTTCCCTCCCCACCACCCCACTGGGGAAACTGAGGCACGGGGGCAAGGCTGGGGACCACGCAGTCGGTCACTGGAGTGCAAACTCCCTCCCAGCCCCTCTCTAGGATGCTTTAAAGAAGAGTGAAGAGGAGGGCTGCTGTCAGACCCCGGAATGGAGGGATACCAGACTGCCGTGGCTTTGCTGTGGGTTTCCCATGGCATTGCAGGCCCCTGGCATGCACATGGGAATCCTGCAACACTCAGAAAAGGGTTTTCCTTGCACTGATGTCACCATTTTTTGTCATCAGGGTTTCCAAAGCCTTGGAGGGGCTGGCTTCAGCCAGGGCTTTCTTGCAGGGCTCTCCAAAATGCTGAGTGCCATTCTCACATGGAACCAAGGATGTTACACTCCCCAGGGGGTGCAGCTCACATGAGACAGCATGGCAAAGCGACCTGCCCTCCATGCCAAGCCATCAGCACCTCCCAGCCCCACAGCTCCCTGTTTAGGGCACAGGGATGCCCTAAACAACCAGGGGACATTGTGGCACAGATGTCACCACCCTCCAGCACTATCATTCCCTTCATAGGTCCCAGTCCTGGGGTATCCAAGCCTGGCACCCCCCTCCAGCTCAGATGCAGGAGGCTGGAGCAGCCAACTGCGTGCAGGCTAGGACCAGCTGCCATCACCACGTCACTGGAGCAGGAAGAGCCACCTCCCTCCATACTCCTTTCCTGTTTGCTGCTGCTTTTAGAGCGAGGTCAGGCCAGGTTCAGGAGGAAAAGCATTGCAGCAGAGGCTTGGGGGTGCTCACAGAGATGGAGTGCTCCCAGACACAGTGACCCCACTGCCTAGAGAGTGAGACAGCTGTGCGGCTGCTCCCCCAGCCCAGAGCTGGTTCACTTCTCACTGGTCTCTGTGAAGGACAGGCCCAGCACACTGCAGGGGAGATGTCCCTTCGGTCCCTTGTGGGGCGACATGGCTCCCCTGCAATAGGCACCCATGCATAGCCAGCCACAGTCAGGCTTGCCACCAAAGAGTGCTGTTCCCAGGACAGCCTCTTTCCTGGTGCCTGGGTGGGTGCCTTGGTGGGTGCCCACATGGGTGCACAGCACCAGCCTCATTGGGAGAGCACTGGGGAAGAGCTGGTGAGCTGCATCCGAGGAAAAACCATCCCAGCACTGGCAAGCGGCAGCATCTTGTCACCCACCTGCCTGCAGCCTCCATGCCAGTGTCACAGAATCACAGACTAGTTTGGGTTGGAAGAGATCATAAAGTTTCAACCCTCCTGCCATGGTCAGGGACACCTTCCGCTAGACCAGGTTGTTTCAAGCCCTGTCCAAGCTGGCCTGTGTGTCACGCAGGGGAGCCAGAAGCCCAGCACACTGCAAAGTATGTTGTGAGGGGTACCCATCTCCCCCCCAGCCTTCAAGAACTTACGTGAAGACGGTGTCTCCTCCCTTGCCTGGTCAGGATGCATCCCCCTGCCTCTCTCCACCGAAGGAAAGAGTCCCAACCCAGCGGGTGCTATGGGCAGGGAACCACCACCCAGTTTTCCACCTCTTGCTGCTTCTGCCAGGGAAAAACATCGCTCCTGGCGCTGACCAGCCTTCCGCAAAGCCTCTGCCGCAGCGCCAGCCCATGCCAGCTCATTTGTTCTCATTAAAGGTTAACGAGAAAGCCCCGCTAAACCTGCCAGAGCCACGGCAGAGCTGGTCCTTTGTGCCACGAAGGGATGTCCAGGCTTCCCTACCAGAGGGGAGGCAGCTCACAGAGAGTCTGCCTCTCCATAGCCCTGCCTGCAGCCCCAGGGCAGTGGCCTGGCTGGAGATAGGGAATGGATGAAGGGAAGGGGACAACTGGGTGCCAGTCACTCTCCCAGCTGAGGGGACTTCTCTAGATGGTCACCACCTCTGGTGGCTGCCTCCACCTGTCCCATGCAGCAGAGATGTAGGTATAACACCGCAAGCACATGTTTCTTATGGTGTCCATATCATGCCCTCCTCTCACCAGGCCTGGGGAGCTGCCTCAAGCGTTCCAACCATGACAGCTGAACATGCGAACAAAACCCTCCATGAGCAGCCGCACTTGGATATGCATGTTCCAGCCATGCAGAAGGAAAATCGAAGCACCCCAGGAGGACATTCCCACTTCCCTGCCCTCTCTGGGGTACAGGACTCATGTTCCTGAGACCCCACATCCTGCCAGCACTGAGTCCTGAGGAGGTTCCCCAGCACCTCCCTGGTGGCCCTAGGACCACCAGCATCAAGGCTGTGCCCACCCACCCCCAGGAGAAGCCACCACCAGCCCCAGGAGTACACTCCCCTGCTGGCACCAGCATCAGAGACCAAGGTGATGGGGAAGCTAATTCAGGCTGTTCGTGGACAAGCACAACATGCATACACACATGTGACTGGGAATGTCACCACAGCTGGGAATGTGGCATGGTGTGGCACAAGCAGCCTCAGCAGGTGCACAGTGGGCAGGAGACACTGCTGGCCAAAAGTGGCTGGGGAGGTGAGTGCCAGCACATGGGCACCAGGTTGGTGATGGGCCAAAGAGCTCCTGGCCAAGGCGGAGACCTAGGAAAGGGCAAGAGGTGACAATTCTGTCAAGAGGACAGAATCCCAGACTGGTTTGGGTTGGAAGGGACCTTAAAGCTCATCCAGTTCCAACCCCTGCCACAGGTGGGGACACCTTCCACTAGATCAGGTTGCCCAGAGCCACACCAACCTGGCCTGGGATGTTTCCAGGAATGGTGCATCCACCACCTCTCTGGGCAATCTGTGCAGTGTTCTACCACCCCAAACATACAAAATTTCTTCCCCACCTCCAGCCTGAATTCCCTCTTTCAGTTTAAAACCATCACTCCCATCTTGTCGCAATAGGCCCTGCTATAATGTCTCCCCCGAAAAAGACCCACAACCATGGCTTGAAGGAGAACCACTGTGAATGACCAAGTGACTTGTGGCCAGGCAAGAGACATGCATAGTCTTGGAAAGCCAGGTCTTAGAGCTGCAGATATTCATCCCGCACCACAGGGCTGCAGCCAACCTCTCTGACTTCAGTTTTTGCAGAAACCAGCAAAGCAGCTCCAAAACATCCCGGGAGCCCAATGCCACAGATCCTGTGCAGAGTTCTATCCACAGGGTTGAGGTCCCGAGGGCTGGAGAAGGATAAGCCCTTGTGTCAAGTCAGGCTCAACCCCAGCCGGGCTGGCACCAAGGCAGCCGGCAGCATCCCTTGCCATCCGAACACCAGGGCCGCAGCAGGCTCCAGCCCTCCCTGCTCACAGAGTCCCCACATGGAAGCAGAAATAGAAGCGATATAAATGGCAGCCCTATAAATAACTCCAAGCACGAGGCAGTGAGCTCGCCCCAGCCCAGCAATGGCCTCAACCCACGCTGAGCCAGGCCTTGGGCTGCCTGCACTGTTCCCTGGGGACCCCAAACACCAGCTCCCTGCACACGATGGGTCTGCCAAGTCCTGTTCTTTAAGTCAGAGCCATGGCAGGAGCTCCAGTGCCCACCGAGCCATGGCCCCTGGTGCAGGCTGGAGCCCAGTGTGGTGGCATCCCTGGGAGATGTCCCTGTGCCACTGCTCAGCTCTTCTTGGGGTAGCAGCAGGCACTGGACAATGCTTGACCCAGGCACCCCACAGCAACCCAGGCACCCCACAGCAACCCAGGCTACAAAGCTCCTGAGTGCTGGCCAGGAGCCTGGAACAGATGCCCCCACCCTGACCACCGTTCCTGCTGCAGATTAACAGTTATCCCCCAGTTGCAGCCCAACACCCACCTCATTGCTGCCCATCCCAGCGCCCCAGTCCCTGCCCTGCCCATGGCTGCCACATTCCCACTTTAGCCCCATCGCGTTGTGTCCTCCTTGGGGACTCAGCTGCCGCCAGGACAGCTCCTACCACGGCTCCAGGGGGCTGTGGTGATGCACTGGGGATCTCCACCCATCAAGAACCGGCAACACTGCTGCCAACCAGCCCTGCGGTGCCTGATTTTGCGTGGCATCACAGCCTGATGCCCCAGCCCTACCTGGGGACACGGCAAGGCTGCTCCTCAGCCACCAGTCAGGAGCTAGGTCCTCAGCCCACACAGGGTTTATAGGAAGGCCAAGTCTTCCCAGTGGCCCCTGTAGTTTTTTTCGGGAGTCTGGCAAAGCTAAAACCTGCTGAGGCTGTTTGCAAGCCCTGGGATGGCTGGGGGTGCAGCAGGGAAGGAGTTAATGGTGTGAGGCCTTCCCAAGCACTTCTTGGCAGGCTGGGGAGGGCTGGGAGATAGGAGGATCGGGCCAGCAACAAAGCGAGATCTGTCTCATTAATTCCTCCGAGCATTCCTCCCTCTGTCACCCAGGAGGAGGAGGCAGCACGCAGCTGACACGGCGCACCCAGGTCTCTCAGGAGACCCCCACCCCGGGGTCCTGTCACCCCGCCGGGGCGATGGGGGGGAGACGGGTGCAGCCTCTCCCCCTTGACTTATGGCTCTGGCGTCGGGCAGACGCTCGGGCACGACCCTACATGGACACGGGCAGCTTCCCCCTGCCCAGCATTCCGGAGGGATACGAGGAGGGCAGGGCACGGCTCCTCCGCAAACAACCGGCCCCATCCCAAACCCATGATCAAAGCAGTGCGCCCGGACTGGGGCTGGGGGCTACACGGGGTGACACTGGCTGTGGGATTGGGTGACACTGGGTGGGGGACGCTCGCCCCGATATCTCGGTTCCTTCTCCGGGCGCCTTCGGGCCCTGCCGCAGGGTGCGGAGCTGCCCTTGGAGCCGCAGCGCGACGGGTCGGAGCAGCGGAGCCCCTCGGCCACGTCCTCGTCCCCACTCGCCCGCTGTCACCGAGCTGTGGGTGCCCACCCCGGGCTGGTGGCAGGCGGTGGCGGTGGCAAGCGGCGACACGGTCCCCCCGCCGCAGGGTGTAACCCACTAAAGCCACCAGCCTCGCTCCCCACCGACCCCCCTGTGATCGGTGTCCCCCCCGAGGCGCGGAGGTGCTGGTGTCACTCACATGTCCCAGGAGAGGCGGGGGACGAGGCGCGGGGCGAGAGCTGTCCTGGCTTGGTGCATCCCCTTTGTTCCACTCCCATGGACGGGGAGCAAGCGGGGAGTTCGTGCAGGCTCTTGGCAGCGCCCACCCCGGCTCTCTCCATGGAAACGCGGGAGCCATGTGATTTCGGCAGGAAACCACGGCGCAGCCAGCGCCAATGGCGGCTGCATGGCCGGGAGTGCCTCCCTCCCGAGGAGACACGGCCGGCGCTGCCACTGCCGACATCGACATCGCCGACAGCGACATCACCGACATCACCATTGCTGACATCGGTATCGCCACGGCCATGCACGGGTTCCGTCCCCAACAGCCCAGCCCGCTGCTCTGTTGGCACTCCCCAGGGATCCACCAACCTCACCGCTTGCGGTTGCCAGCGAGAACCCGCCTTGCAGTGGGAAGTGGGACCCGGGTGCTTGCCCTCCTGTCAGGAAAGCAATGGCTGGAGCCCCTCCACCACCCATCCCACCCCACCACAGCCTCCCAGGCTCCAGCTCTCCCTGAAAGAACCCCTGGCCAGCTTGCATAGCCCTCTGACAGGGAACGGCAGTGAGGTGACATGACCAAGGCTGGGCAGTGGCAGAGGCAGAAGCAGCCCCCAAGCATCCTTGCTCCCAGCTCTGCAGTACCCAGAGCCCCACACTGCTTCCCCCCCCACCTTCCCAACCCTGACTGTGGAAAGCAGGAGCCGTGCTAAGTACTCTGTTGAGCAGCAAGTCCACCCTGGGAGAATAAAGCACCGGCACCAACCCATGTTCCCCATCCCCACCAGCCTCCATAGGGAAGAAGCAGAGGAGCGCTTCCAATGTCCACAGCTAAGGGACTGAGATGGGCAGACACCCCGACAGATGCTATCGTTACACAGTGCTTCCTTACGGACCATGATGGCTTCTGTGGATCAGACCCTCTCCTGCCAGACCAGGTCCTAAATCCTGACACCTCTACTTATCCCTGGAGGTGGAGGGGAGGGAGGAAGCCACCCTTCCCCAGCACCATGCCTGTAAGGGGGATAGACCATGCCCCTCTCCTTTCTTCCAAGCCCATCTTTCTCCCAGATCTGTCCTAGATCATACAGAATCAACCCACTTTTAAATAGGACTGATGTTTTTGCAGTCCCAGTGAGACATCCTCCATGCAAGGATGGGACAACACAGCGCTCCAGCCAGCCCTGTGGTGCAAAAGTACTAATTAGACCATCACCAGGTCTCAGAGCTCAGTAGAGTAGGGCAACATCAGTGATGAGGAATCATTGCACCGCTGTTGCTCTCCTGGGGCCACACCAAGGCACAGAGCGCCGCTGCCAAGGACACCTGGCAAGAACCAGGGCGTCCCAGCTTCTGGCGTGGTTACAGGGAAGGAGAAATGATGCAAAGGTGGGAGAGAGGACATCAGGTCCTGTGGCCACCAAGGAAAGCCAGACCAAAGGGCCAACACAGACAGGCAGAGAGGAGTCCATCAAGCCAACTGGTCCCAGTGCCACATGGTCCCTGTCCCATCAGGATGACCCACCACATACCTGGTGTGGTTAGCACCACTGAGCTGTGCTTGATCCAGCATTCCATGTGGATCAAGGTGGGCTGGATCCCATCCACACCCTGTGGATGTTGTCACCACCTTGCTCACCCCAAAAGTTCTCTGAGGGCAGCCAGGTCGTGCTGCATGATCAGAGGAAATATCAGCTACTAACACCACTGAGCAGGTTGTGTATGGTCGAAGCCCAAGCAGAAGTGCTGTGCTGAGCTCTTGGGCCTCGCCTCATGAAGGTGCTCTGCCAACATCCCTGCAGGGCTCTCACTGAGAAAATGGGAAGGAAGCTGGTCCCATGCAGCACTCAAAAGAAGCTCTTGGTGCACAGAATTGCTTGGGTCACCCTCACCCAGTCCTTGCAGCAATACCAAGGGTCAGCACTTGGGCCCCCCAACACATCTCTGTAGGCTGCCAACCTGCCACCACACCACCAAGGTGACCATGGGGACTGCAAAGCAGACCTACCCACCCACACTGCTCTGCACGTGTGCATCCCATCCTCCTTGTGCCACCAGCCTGCAGGTGAGTGGCTGCCCAGTGCCCACCACAGCTTGTCTGGCTCACCCACCACAACTGAAGACACCAAGCTGATCCTACCCTCTCCCTCACAACAAGGTGGGTCTTCAGATACTGAGCATCTAGAATGGAATCATAGAATGGTTTGGGTTGGAAGGGACCTTAAAACGCATCCAGTTTTAACCCCCTGCCATGGGCTTGGACACCTTCCGCTAGACCAGGCTGCTCCAAGCCCCGTCCAACCTGGCTTTCAACACTGCCAGGGATGGGGCAGCCACAGCTTCTCTGGGTAACCTGTGCCAGGGCCTCAGCACCCTCACAGGGAAGAACTTCTTCCTTTTATCTAACCTGAACTTTCCCTGTTTCAGTTTAAACCCATCACCCCTTGTCCTGTTGCTACATTTCCTGATGAAGAGGCTCTCTCCAGCATCTTTATAGTCCCCCTTCAGATACTGAAACGCTGCTATGAGGTCTCCACGCAGCTTCTCTTCTCCAGGCTGAACAGCCCCAGCTTTCTCAGCCTGTCTCCACACGGGAGCTGCTTCAGGCCCTGATCATCCTTGTGCCTCTTCTGCACTTGCACCAGAAGCTCCATGTCCTTCTTAGGCTGTGGACACCAGAACTGTACACAGTACTCCAGTAGAATGGAACAGGATAGCATGGCATGACATGGCATGATGTAGCATAGCATAACACAGCGTATTTCTGGTTGAAAGGGACCTTCAACAGTCTTGTCCAACTGCCTGACCACTTCAGGGCTGAGCAAAAGTTAAAGCATGTTATTAAGGACTTTGTCCAATGCCTTTTCAATACTGACAGGCTTAGGCCACCAACCACCTCTCCAGGAAGCCTGTGCCAGGGTTTGAACACCCTCTTGGTAAAGGTCTGGCATGCCTGGAACTGACCTGAGCCACGCCACTGCTATTCAAGGTAAAACAGCATTCCCAGCTGCTGGCAGGATGGGGAGCAGCTCCACCCCTCTGCAGCCCTCAGGAGAGGGGACCACAGGGAGGCTGGGGCTGACTGCAGCCTCCCCTTGGCCACAGCCTGCCTGCTCTGCCAGAGTGGGAATGTTGAGCTAAACATCGCCGGTGCCAAGGCTAGGGCTGGCACACTGCATGGGCTAGTCCAGGTCATTGGGAGCTTGCCGGGCACAGGCCAGCTTTACAAACAAAAGCAAGGACAGGCTTGACACCCTGCAGCACTCCCAGCCTGCCTGCTCCCTAGAGCCTCCTCCTGGGAAGGGTTAACCTTCCAGCATGGGCACTGACACTCCTGGAATGCAGCCACCAGAGGAGGCTTCCTGGCAGTCCCTGCCCATGCTGGGAAGCTGGGTGCAGTCTGCAGCTTCAGTGCGTGAGGGCTCCCTGTCTGAGCACCATCTGGCATCACCCAGCACCTCACTGGAGTCTGGTGACCCAGCATGAGAGTACATTCCCCGCTCCTTGCCAGCTGCCTGCCGTGATGCAGAGGAAGGCCTGAGCCATCAGCACAGCCCCACACTGTGGGCCTCTGACCAATTTGCTCTTCTCACTGCTGGCTAGGCCAGGAGCCACGTCTTCCTCTCGCCTCTCTTCAGACGGCAGGAGGCCAGCCCTTGGCTGCAGGTCTGCCTCGCTCCACAGCTGCCCTGGTGCTGCTGCGTGCTCAGCATTCCTGCTTAGCGCTGGAGCAAGGCAGCAAGTAAAGGCCAGAGCTTCCAGCCTTGCACTGGGACAGCCACATGTGTGCTGAGCATACTCGGAGCCCAAATGTCATCACCATGGGCCTCAGCTCAGCAGAGCCTGAAGCTGAGCATTCGGCATCCTGGCACTGGGCTCCTCATCCCTCTGGCTCCGTGATTCTGGGGAACACAGCCTGGGAAAAGCTAAGGGAGCTGGGTCATGCAGGACCCAGGAGCAGGGAAAGGCTGTGCCAGCAGGTCCGGTCCTCTGAGCTCTGCTGTAAACTCTTCCCTAGTGTGCTTGGAGCCGGCTCGCAGCATCAGCAGGCTGGGACACAGCCCTGGCCCAGCCCATCCCTCTCCATGGGGCAGAGCTTCCTATCCCAGCACTTTGCCTGCCCATGGAGCTGGGCCGAAGGAGGTGAGGACATCCTTGGAGGGACCACATGAAGTGACACAAGGCGCCAGTCAGCTCACCCAGACTCTCTGGCCAGCAAGCAGACACCCAACTTGGTGCTTAGCAGCAAAGCCAGAACATCCAGGTTGTGACTGCAGCAGATGCAGTCCCAAAGCAGGCCAAGGAGGGCAGGGAGCTGCAGAAGGGCATCACAGGCTAGTCCAGGCTTTCCGGCCACCAGCCTGTTGTCCCCTCTCCAAACTCCCTTTTCCACTCTGGTACTGTGGCAGGCAGCCTGTCCAGCCCCTACTCCAGCTCAGTCTAGGGGGCTGGATGTCCCCTAGGACCATCTTACCTCCCATGAGCAGGCAGCCATCCCCACCTCAGCATGGGAGAAGACATCTCACGCACACCCTGGAGGAATCACTCCACAAGCATTCATGACTCACAAGATTCCCTTGGGGACTGTCCGGACACAGAGTTGGAAAGCTGAGGTCATGCACAAGCCCAGCAATGAGCCCAGCTCAGCACACACATGGCAGGGAGGTGACATGGCCAGACCATGGCATCACCAGCCTGAGGATTCTGCACCAGCCATGGGGTTGGCATTCCTTGCCCCAAAGCTGGACCAGGCCAGGGACTCTGGTGTCATAGGGGATGCAGGAGAAGAAGGCAATTTGGAACACAGGTTGCTTTGGCAGAGCTGTTTGCAAATACATGCAGACGTGGTCCTCCCTGAGCAGAGCAGGGGTCTCCATGTGTACCCTGATCTGCTCTGTGGTGGTCCCAAGCCACCACCGAGGTGAGACCCCCATCCCCTCATAAGCAGCACTCACTACACCCAAAAGCAGAGTTGGTCCACACAGGGGCAGCCAGCGGGCAGCTGCATTGGTCTAGAGTGTGAAAGCACTCCCTGCAGCAAGCACCAGCCTGCAGCTAAGGATCCCTCCCCTCCAAACAAAACAACAAAGGAAATGAAACCGGCTGCGCAGGGTAAACAAGGATAGGAAGTGGCTGTAATCAGCTCCTCTCCCCACTGGCCTGCAGCTCTCCCAGCCCGGATCCTGCAGCAAGGCACATATAAACCCAAGGGGAAATCATGTGCTGGAGAGCAAATTGAACAGCCAGAAGGCGTCTGAGCTATCCCTGCTCCTGGGATAGGAACTTGGTGAGGTTCCATGCTCTGAGCGTGGCCCTTCCATGCTCAGTCCATCCCTGCAGAAAAGAAGGTGCAGGGAGACCTCCTGACTTGACAAGCTGCACTCTGCTCCTGAAGCTAGCACCACAAAACGGCGTATCAAGAGCTTTGCCCTCATCTTGTACCTCTTCTGCCTATCCTGAGCTGCTGTTCCAAACTGGTAACCACTGAGAAGCATGTCTCTGGAGGAAGGCGGTGGCAGCCAAAGAGGCAGACATGGGGTAAATCTGGTTCCTAAAAAACACCGGTGGGGTAGGGGTAGCAGGAGGGGGAGGGGGAGGACATGCCGATAGCGCAAATCGTGCCACATCTTCCCCTGAGCTTTAGGATGGGGCAGGAGCTCCCCTTATATGCCTCTAACATACATGTGGATGGCACTAGCCCCAGGCCATGGCTCCAGTTGCTATCTCCTGTACCTGTCACATGCCCTGGTGCTGGGGCCAGCTCTGTTGACATATGCAAGTCCCATCTTCTGCTGGCATGAGTCAGGGCTTTCCTCTGATACCAGCATCGTTTGCCAACCCACCACCCTGCACAGAGCTGAGGGATCCGGGGGGGGGAATGGCAAGGAAGGGATCATGCAGCCTCACGCAGGATGGGAAGCTCCGAGCTTCCAATCCCACTTATAGCCATCTGCAGCAGCACGGAAAAGCTGGAGTGCACTGCCAGGAAGCTCTCCCTGGCTCAGCTCCACCAGGCTTCCTTCCTCTCCACCCCACAGGCACGTCATGGCTCACTGCAGGCAGGGTCAAGCCCTAAGCAAGCCCCCAGCCCCCTCCAACAGGTCTAGCATGGGTAGGATGGCCGTGGCACTGCTGAGGAACCCCAGTGTCTCCATGTCTTGGAGTGCAGGGGTATCCCCTGGGGTGACAGCTCACAGGAGAAGGGGGTGCCCTGGGTTTCAGACTACCAGGGAGAGATGCTGGAGCTTGAAGGAGAAGCCAGCCCTCTTTCTGGCTGTGCATCACCCACAGATGCTGAGCTGGTGCTGGAATCTAAGGATGGGGATATGGGTGCCAGCCACATGCCACCACCCGGCCCATACACAGCAGTTTCCCCAGTAGGAACCAGTGGTCTGTCTCCTCAAGAGGGTCTCCAGCTGAGCCACAATGGTGGCATCACCCCTGGTTCGTCTCCAGTGGGGACCACAGACATTCCCATGTACCCCAGCCACATCCAGCTCCCCCTGCCCTTCCATTGCTCCAGCTCTTGCTTTCTGCTCCTTCTTTCCCAGGGACAGAAGAGCTCCCCCTCTCTGGAAAGAACTTATTTTCCCTCTGCTTACAACTTTCCCAGGGTGGGAAAAGACCCTTCAAGCTCCTTGTTGAATCCTTTTTGGATGCTCACCTGCATCCGCCTCCTAGGGCTGGGAGTGGCCTGGCTCTGTGCAAGCACAATAACAAGAAGTGTGTTGGAGCCGTTGGGAAGGAGTGATGTTCCTGTATGGTATGCAGCCCTGACAGCACTGGCTCTGCTTTAAAGGGTAACTTTATCCTGGAATAACAAATAAGAGGAGCCAAGTTCCTCCCCAGCGTCATTTCCCTGGCTCGAAGGAGAGAGGCATAGGGGAGAGAACTCATCCAAATGAGCTTGGATCCTTGTTCTTACCATCAGTGGGATTCAGTCCACTCCCCTAGAGCCAACAACAGGGGAAGGATGCTCCAGGGAAGGAGGGCTGGGAGCTAAGTGGACATCCTGGCCATATCACTCAGCATCCCTGGCAAAAGCTGGGACACAAACCATGTAGCTTCAGAGGATGGAATGGGAACTTGAGGTCTCCAGGGATATTCCTGAAGTCCCTCTGCAATTCACTGCATTTCACAGATGCATTTAGGTGCTGATATGCTGTGGACCAATGGGACAACCCCTCTGGTGTGCTTCACCCCCTCCACCATCCCTGTAGCCCCCATGAAAGCTCCTGGCACCAGACAGGCACACCAGCAGCTCAGCTCCATGCCAGCTCCCAGTGCCAGCTCCCGAGAACTTGTTCTGCAAGAGCTGGAAATTCAGGCCCAGCTGGTACAAGGGGACAGGCAGGGAGAGGCTGACCTGCTCCAAACCCCCAGCAGAACCCTATGGCCAAGGCAGGATCGCCCCTTTTGTGGGTACAGGCATGGGCAGAAGCCCAGCTCTGGTTGGAACCCATGTTCCTGTGCCAAGTTCAGGTGGCAGCACAGATTGCACTGCTCCCAGACAGGCTTTTCTTGCAAGACCCATGTATGTGGCTGTACCAGGTCCCCAGGGCATGGAGCAGGCTGGCCCAGGAGAACTGCTGGTTTATGCTGGGGGTGCACACAGGCACCTTGGCGTGTGATGGGGTGACGGGCACGTATTTGCACAAGATCTCTGCATCACCAACAGGCTGGCTGACCTACCTGTGCTCCTGCATGGACACCAGTGCTCAGGAAAGGTGTCCCGTAGCAGTCATCGCCTTGGAGGATGCAGCCCCAGCCTGAGAAGCAGTTTGGCAGAGTTCAGGTGTGGGAGAAGATGACAGTCTGGAGAAGGCTGCTGAGATGTCTGGCCGATTTCCACTTCCCAAAGGAGAAGCAGGAGCACCTCCGCAGACCCCAGGGTTCAGTTAAACCCCCAACTCATCAAACAAAGCTAGTGAAGTGCTGCAATTGTCTTCCACAAGATAGATTTCCTTAGGTATTTGGGCTAAAACTGCAAAGCTTCCACCTCCATGGTCCCACCTTTGCAGACCAGGGGGAATCCCACCAACTAAAAGGAGGAAGAGAGAGCAAGAAGGGAATCATCAGCACCTAGATGCCTTTACAACCTTTTCTCCACACCGAGAGATGGCAATGCCAGCATCCATCCTTTACAAGAGTGGGTGTGGGAGACCAGTGAGAGACAACATGGCTTGGGAGAGACCTTCTGGAGGTGCTACTGGTCCCCAGAAGAGAGGTAAAGCCTACAAGAAGCTCCCAGTACCAAGCCATTCTCCCACACCAGTGGTGGAGCCCTCACAGCTAAAGCAGACTGGAGCAGAGAGCAGCAGGAAGGGCAGCAGTGGGTTAAAAGCTTGAAGTGCGACTTGCTGAGCTGCTTCTTCCTGGCTAACAATAACAGAGCAGAGGGAGAAGGGATGCACCAGGCTCTGCAGGGGGCAGATAGCAATGGAGCAACCCAGCCCCGCAGCTGCTGGAGGAAGCCTCAGCATTATCTGTTGGCCCCACTTGTCTTCCTCGGCAGCCTTTGTGCCACAGGTCCTGGGATAAGATTCCTCCTGAGCCCTATTTCTCATGCACCCAAGCTGATTCCTGGTACTTTCGTGGCATCCCAGGACCACAGCACCGCGCATAGAGCTGCAGTTCTCTGACAATCCAGCCTTCCCAGCATCAGCATACCCCACTGCTGGTGGCTCTAGGAATGGTCACTTGGGGCCAATATGTCCCCACTATGAGCACCCTGCTGCCCCGTCCCCATTTGCCATGGACAGTGTCCTCACCTTTCCGAATGAAGAGGTACTTTTGGCTGGAAGAAGGCTCCTGCCCAGGAGATCCCCACGTCCGGGCTGAGGTCCCTGCAGTCCTGGTTGCCTCTGCTCCTGGTCCTTCCCTGGCCAGTGTAGGTCTGCTGCACTGGGGCTGCTGCAGCCACCCTGGCCACACTGGCTGATGTCCTGGTGCTTCCTCATGCGCCAGCTGTTTGTGACCTGCCTCCTGCTCCACCTCCACAGCCACATCTGTGTCATAGGAGCAGCCCTTTTCCGCTCCCAGCCTCCTCTCCTGGCCCTGTCCTGGAGCATGCTTTGCCTCTCACCAGGGCTCTGCCTGCTGCCGTTTGCCATGGGAGGTTGCCTTTCAGAATGGGTCTTGTCCTGGTTCTGCCCAGTCCTGCCAGGACTCCTCATGTCCTCCCCACTCCTTTCCTGACCCATGGACCTGCCTGACCTCAAATGCTGGTACAAAAGTCTTTGCCTGTGGCTGTTGGTCTGAAAGAAAGCAGCTGGTGGAAGACCATGGAAAATACAGGCCCTTCCCAGCACTGAAGTCAATCCCTGGAGTGCTGCTGGGCTCTCCAGAGCAGATATGTGTTTGCCCACAGGCGCTACTATGGCTCCACAGGGGTTGATAGAGGCAGTTGGAGAAGCTCTGGGTGACAGCCTCCTCACTCGTTGTCCCTGGAAGTCCCCGGACATGTTCCCAAGCCCTTGTGCAGCCTCTGTGTGAAAGATCCTGGAGGGGTTGTCTAGATTTCCCTACTGCTGGGCCCAGCAGCGTCCTGCACCAATGTGCTGGTCCAGCTGGCACCTCTCCTCCAGCTTCAGAACAGAGATGCTAAAGCCATTTGCTAAAAGCAGATGGATCCTTAATCATCCTTGCCCTACACCAGCTTGCCCATGCTCCCAGGGTGGAGCTGGCATTCCAAGTGTCTTCTGGGCATGGTGCTGCAGCCCAGTGAAAGGACATGGAATGTTGCTGTCATGGTGTTTAGGGGTGACGCTGAGGTCTGACATTGCCCAGAACCAGGAGATAAGCCTGACACAAATGGCAAAGCCAGCAGAAGGCAGTGAGTGAGGAAGGAAACATCAGGCAGGAGAGGAAATGGGGAGATAATGAGCTGCATGAGCGCAAACACACGGAACTTGTGCAAAGGAAAAGCCAACACCACTTGGCAAGTGTTTGAGCAGAAGACCTGCCCATCTGGCCTCTTGATGGGGCTTCTTGAGGAACTCATGTCCTGGAGCACCTTGAAGAGCCTGGGCATCCCTAACCTCCAAGTTACCATGACAGTCACCATCCCTGCTCCAGCCTGTGCTCCATGGGACAAGCCTTGTCTTGGAGGTTGAAAGGACGGGGTCCTGGGGAGCCACTGACCTCGACTGGTCTGGCAAAGCTCTCACCAAGGGCAATTCCCAGTCACAGAGGTCCAAGCTGGGTCATCCTGCACCACTCTGCTGTTGGCTTGAAAAATGGGATTGACCCACCTTCTGCCAATTTGCTCCACACAGTAATTATCCTGCTGTTCAAAGGAAAGACCACTGCACAGGCCTCCTAAGGGATGATGCTCATGGTTCTTCAACATCCAGCAGCCCTTTGAGGTATGTTCTCATCCCCACATCTGGGCTTCTAGTAAAATGCCAGAGTTTACCTGCAGAGCTTCTCCTTCCTCCTCACACTGCCGAGGGCACACAAGGCTGCCCACATCCTGGGGGACTTGCCCGTGCTGTGATGTCCCCATTCCCAGGGGTCTGGAAAAAGATGCTCACACATTTATTAGCCTCCTGAGCTCAGTCAAAACCTCATCGCCACAGGAGGTGGACAACCATCCTGCGTCCCAGCTTTGCCCACCACCAGCCAAGCTGATGGAGCTTTTCCCAGCTTTCAGCAGTCCCCTTTTCCGTGTTCTAGAACAGCAGCTGCATCCATCTCGTGGGGCTGGCAATGGTCATAGTGGGAGCTGTACATCACCTGCAAGTAGTGGTGGGATGCTTGGCACATCTCCCAGGATCCAGCGCATGGCATGGGGGAGAAGGGAGGAACACAGAGAGATACGGACATGGACCCTACCTGTAGTGACTGGACAGGCTCCAGCTTGCTTGTGTGGAGCAACTGGAGCAGGAAAACCTCTGCCAAGAGGCAGAAAGGGCACTTAGTGGAGGCTTGGCAGTGCCACACAGCCACAGCAGCAGGATCAGGCCACGGCTTCCTCTGGCACAGCCGGGGGGGGCTGGTATCACCCCCATGCCAGGGATGGGGCAGCAAAACCTCAGCTCCAAGAGAGAAGCAGGACCCGGGTTGGAATCAGGCTGCTCTTGCAATCGCTCCAGAAAGGACCTGCCAATTCATTATAGAAAATGTCTGTGGCGAAAAGGACACCCTCTCCATGTGGGGATGCTCCCAGCACTCCTGAACTTCACAGGGGCATTTGCCTCTGCTATCCCTGGTTGGGCACTTGCGTTGCGCTGCTTGGGACCACCAAGAAGGCGGTACAAGGAGTCAGGGGTCCAAGCCCACAAGCTCGGGCAGCGATCTCCAGCCGCAGGCACCCTGTCCCTGAGCCCAGGCTGGTGGCCCAGCTGCAGATGCTCCCTGCTGTCCCCTTCCTTTCAAAAGTCTTGGCTACCAAAATGCCACTGGCTTGGGAGGAACTGGAGAGGGTTAGGAAGAAAAAGTCACCAGTACCTGTGATTTACCAGACTGTGGGTGCCAGGACTTGCCTCAGTGGGACAGAAACGTGGCCCCAGGACAGCAGTCTGCCTGATGTTCTGTCTGCCTGGGGGGGTGAAGCCTGCGTTGGAGGGACTACAGCATTTGTGCTCCAGGTTGGGAAATGCTCCTGTGCAGACCAGTGCATGGCCTCAAGATTCCCAGGAAAGCTGGTGCTGCCAGTCAAGGCCCTGGTCCAGGGAAAGGTATGACCCCTGAAAAGGCCAGTCCCAGAGGGAATGAGGGGCTTCTGCAGATCTTCCAGATGAGAAAGAAGAGGTGGTGACCTCTGAGGGAAGGAGCAGTGGGTTTGCCTCTCCTACGAGCCAGGCTGCTCTGCCCACCTGAGACTAGATTTGGTTTTACAGGAGCCCTGGCTCCTTTTCCGCATGCTCCTCAAAGAGAACCTCTATCCAGGAGGAGCAGAACCCTCCTGAGAAAACCCAGCACCACCCCAGAGTCCTTTTCTCTGAAGCTGTTATCACTTCCTGGGCAAACCCATGCAGTCCAGTGCTGCCCAGCCCATCTTATAAAGGTTCTCAGCTCCTCCATCCCACAAATGTGCCATTCCCCTGCTGTACTCCACAACAGACCAGATTTCTCCCATGTAGGGTTACCATGCCCTGCTGGGGCTCCACTATGGGAAGATTTGGTTGTGTGAGATTGCAGAACTAGACTGTGGTGCTTGGCCCTCTCATTCCAGCCTCAAGACTGTTCCCAAGGACACCATGTCCAGCACCAAGTCCCCTCCAGGAAATCTGTAGCAAAGACACCATGCTTTGGTGATGTGTTTTTTGTAAGCACCAGCTCCAGGCCAGGGGCAGACACAGTCTCATGAAGCATTGCTAGGAGAAGGCACAGGGACTAATTAACTTTATTGGCAGAGTGAAGGCAGGATCACAGGCTGCCCTGCATGCCTGGTGAAGTCCCAAGCAAGTCCCTTTAAGATCATGGAGAGCTGAGCATCCCGGTGCTCCAGGGCACGCAGAGAGTCCTCACTGCAGAGCCCCTCACAGGGACAGAGAGGTCACCAAGGAATAGCTTTACCTTCCCAGTTGAGCAGAGTCCCATGGTGTTTCTCAGAGAGGACTGGCAGTACAGACAGCAGCCCCTGCACGCTTGTGTCCACCGTCAGGTCAGCCTGCAATGGGCATAAGTGAGGAGCAGGACCAAGACACCACTGTCATTCTCAGAGTCACAGACTGCTCTGGGTTGGAAGAGAATTTAGAGCTCATCCAATTCCAACCCCCTGTCACAGGCAGGGACATCTTCCACTAGACCAGGTTGCTCCAAGCCCTGTCCAAGCTGGCCTTGAACACTGCCAGGGATGGGGCAGCCACAGCTTCTCTGGGCAACCTGTGCCAGGGCCTCAGCACCCCCACAGGGAAGAACTTCTTACCAAGATCTCATCTCAATCTCCCCTCTGCATTCTCCCTTGTCATGTCCCTACAGCGCCTTGTCCAAAGTCCCTCTCCAGGCATGTTGTAGCATCTTTAGGCACTGGGAGCTGCTCTCAGGTCACTGCCTTGGCTGTGGTGATCATGAGATGGTTGAGTTTAGATCCTCAGGACAGTGAGAAGAGCGTGCAGCAAGCTCACTGCCCTGGACTTCAAGAGAGCACTTGGGCCTCTTCAGGAACCTGCTTAGTCAGGTTCCATGGGATATAGCCATAGAGGGCAGGGGGGCCCAAGACTGTTGGCTGATATTGAAGGATCACCTGCTCCAAACTCAGGAGCATTGTGTCCTGACAAGAAGCAGATAGGGCAGGAAGGCCAGGAGACCTCCATGGATGGATAAGGAGCTGCTGAGAAAACTTAAGAGGGGAAAAAAGGAACTTATAAAAGGTGGAAGCGAGGACAGGCAGCCTGGGAAGAATACAGAGACATTGTTCAGGAAGCTAGAGACCAGGTCAGGAAACCTAAGGCCCAGTTAAAATTGAGTTTGGCAAGGGATATGGAAGGTAACAGGAAGGGCTCCTATAGGTATGTAGCAACAAAAGACAGACTAGGGACAATGTGGGCCCCCTCTAGAAGCTATCAGGAGAACTGGCTACCCTGGATTTGGAGAAGGCTGAGGTTCTTAATGACTTCTTTGCCTCAGTCTTC
>WYDI02022209.1:0-61331 GCA_009867235.2 Psittacus erithacus
CCCCTTGTCCTATCACTACAGTCCCTAATGAACAGTCCATCCCCAGCATCCCTATAGCCCCCCTTCAGATACTGGAAGGCTGCGATGAGGTCTCTGCACAGCCTCCTGTTCTCCAGGCTGAACAGCCCCACCTTTCGCAGCCTATCTTCATACAGGAGGTGCTCCAGTCCCCTGATTGTCCTCATGGCCCTCCTCTGGACTTGTTCAAAGTTACACAACAGTGACTCTGCTTAACATAAAGGACTGCCATTTTTAAGTGATTACTTAACTTTGTTAGCCCTTTACCATACATTGTATTTCATAAGTATGCTAGAACAGGCTAGTCAGTAGTCACTTATTTCCTCTAGGCTACAGTTATTACAACTAAAACAAACTAAACCCATTTATAGCAGGGCAAACCTAGGCAAGTTCTGAGACGTGGGACTGTTAGATCAATACAAAACTTGTGGTTTTTTTTTTTTTTTAACTCATTTAGAGTGGGTGAAGTGCCAGTATATTTTATAAAGACAAAGAAATGTTTGCTGCAGTAGGGGTAGTGAGAGCCTTTCATGACAGCAGCGTTTCTGAGGACACACATATGCCGGATATAGAATCTGCAGAATGGCACATGATGAATATGCTGATGAGATATGGGTTTGAACAGCAGACATACTGATGCTGCCTGTTGTGCATTGGGGAAGAAAGTAACAGAGAAGTTTTGTAGGAAATAGGGGTTCTTTTATAACTGATAGAGAAAATTGCATTAGAAAATAGTATCACAGTTTCACTCCAAACGAAACTGGAGAAAAGAGGAAGGTTAATGAATTTTTCTGGTAAAGTAAGTTCACTGTTTAATTTGTGTCTGGCTGTGGGTTTACTCCAAGGTAGTGTTGAATACTTTGAAACCTGTGTGAAAAAAATTGAAAGGAGATGCTGAAGACATAACTAGAATAGTAAAAGAAGAAAGAAAAATAGATTCATGAATTAAAGAATGCACAAACTGTCAAGAAAAAGATATAGCTGCTGTTTTCAAGCTAATAGATCAAAGAGATATCTATGAAGTACTGATTTTAGTCTTTGGCTGAAAAAGATCATGGGAACTTTCTGATGAAATCTTCCACTGAGTGCAAGTGACAGAAAGTTGTTTTGGAAAAGCTACTGAGTTTTGCTAAAACTGAAACAAAAATAAATGGCTTCTACGTCTGGATTTTTTGTAAATGACACAACTGCAAAATGTGTATGTAATATGTGAACCAAATGGTATTCATTTGATATTGAAGATACGCGTTCAGCTTTAAGAACGTGTATAGTCCTGCTGTCCTCATTAGGTAGACTAGTAAGAACTAGTAATTAGAACAGCTTTGAACTTTTTAGCAGAACTTTTATCCTCAGAAAACGTTGATTTATCAAAACCTTTCTTGTAACACTTCAACGAGATTTTCCTCTGCGGTGCTTTCAGTGCTGCACAAAGACTGAAGGTGGGACTGAGACAACCACTATCATGCCAGATGCTCCCTCATCTGGTCCCTCCAGCAGCTGATCTAGACCAGAGACATTAAATATGAGTCTTTTGCAGGTTAAGTTACCTCAGAAGTAGAGCACCAGCTACCCTCTGTTGGGTCTCCAAGCTTTTCTTTGCAAAAAGTATAAACTGGTTTGGAGCCTATTCCATTAAGAATTAATTCAACTTGCTTTACCTGTTCATTCTTTTTTGATTGGCATCTCATGTGTACATTTGAACACCTAGTTACATATTCCCCATCAGGTCAGTGATTTATTTTATAAGCAAGGGTAGATTTAATGCTAGCAGTCTTTTAACACTTCATCTGTCAGCTTCTTGGTACTTAATCTCGGATCACTTATCATATCGCTTCAGTTTCTAAGCAATTTTTTCAACCAGCTGAGGATATTTCCATCAATATTACATTATCTAAATTACTTACACCAGCCAGCACTGTATAAAAAGCCTTCATTGACTACTGACTACACATTACCTTTAACAGTTTTTATTTTTATTTCCTAAAAAAAAAAGATTAATCAAATTTGAAATTTGTTAAATATGACTTCTTCAAAATCTATGCTCTTACCTATATTTAATTATTCAAATTCCATTCTGGCTGATTCCTGTACCTGGCTTGATTCTTCCTTTTAATCCTTTTACTTGATTACTGAATTTCAAATAAATTTCATAGAAGAATTTTAATGTTACTTTTTGTCTTGAAGTACATGACAAAGTACTTCAAGACTGATGTTGTGTTTAGTAAACAAGTTACTTCTTTTCACTTCCTGGAATATGAGACAGCTGGATTTACCTGGCTTTATTCATATTAAGTTGTACCTTTTTCATGGTGCAGTTTTACTGACTGAAACTTATTTTACAAATGATAATTTCTAAAACTTCTGTTAGTGCCATTGACCAGCAATTACTTTTCATGAAATAAGACATGCCTCTGAATACAGCATTTGAGAAGCAGTGTCTTGGACTATAGGAGTTCATAGAAAATTTCACTACAGCTGGTTTGTTTCTGATAGATTTCCGACTGAAAGTATTTTCCTATTGAACACACACCAGTTCTGATATATTTCCTACTGAACATCTTTTCCTATTGAACACACACCAATTCTTCAACCTCTATATACTTATATCCAACTGCAACTCCTTTAGAACAGGTAGAAATGTTTTTGGCAAAAATAATCCTTGAAGTCAAGAAGGTCTTGTGTTAAGAACAGGAGCTCTTTCTTAATGATTTTTTATGAGGTCTGTTTTCAGTCACTGTTCTGATTAGATTTTTCTCTACTTTAATAAAATTACTGCAGGTTTTCCTCCATCTCACTTCAAAAAAAAAAGAAGTAAAGAAAAAGAAAAAAGTGTCAAACACAAATCATTGTACAGAAGCACGTTTAGGCCCTGCTTTTGTTTTTGCAGCAGAAACAATCTGTTTGAAATATAATAAATCACTTCCTTCACCTGCATGTCTCTGTGCGTAGCTATGTGTGCTTATTCTCTTCACACTCTTTCACTTAAGAAACAGATGTTACTCGCTCCAACAGGAAGGGAAAGGTGCTAGCAGGCTTTCTGAGACCAGCTGGATATGTAGAGTTTATTATGTTCCTCCAACGGTTTATTCTCCTCAAGACTGACTTATTGCTTTCCACTTCTTCATATACAAAACTTCCTGTAGCCAGGAAATATAGCCCTGTCATAAAATGTCTGCTCAAAGGATTAGATCACCCAGCTCCAGCTCTTTTTTAGTCTATAAGTGTTTCTCTCCTAAGGTATGATCTTTTTTAAAATTCGAGGTCATTCAAAAGACTTTGCAATGACAATTTCAGCATTTACAGGAATTAGGAGCTGTAAATGACTAGGTATTCTTCCGTAGGTCATTTGCATTCTTTTCATATTTGCAGTCTGGATTTTGATATCCATTTTGATATCTGGATATTGATATCCATTCAAGATCATGCTTGAAATTACTTCTCTTGAGTGTATGTCAGCACACCACTATAAAGCAACCTTCTCTCAGCCGATTTCCTCAGACGGCTGGTGACCAAATGTTAAAGTTGAGCATCACTCCTGACACTCAAGGTGATCAGGGATGAGAAGTAAGCTTGAATTTTCATACCCTGTTGCATGCAAATAGGAAAATTGAGAAAGCAGATTCATACTTTGTGAAGACTGAATAAAACTGAATTTACAAAGATTTCAATTTTATCTATGTGCAAATAGAGAGATTTTCCCAAGTGTCTGATTCAAGCGCCGAAAAAAAAGTATTTAAAGGACTTTGGTATACCTTTCTTGTTTAAACTTGACAATGCCACCCATTTCCTTAATTTACATGTCTTTTTATGCTAAGCCAGTCTTCCTTTCTACTGACAATGAAAGCTTGACAATCTTCCTGTATAGTGTCAAGTTCTGTGTTGCTTTTGCTGTGTTGCCAGTAACAAAGGCAAAAGTAAAACAAGCCCAAAATTGCTGACATGTGTCCCCCAAACCAATATTTGTACAGAATATGGAAGTGAAACCCTAATGTGCTAACCATCAGCTGTGACCTGATCAAAGTACTGCTCATAGCCAAGATAGATTGTGCTTCTATGTAGACAGGAGCTTTATGAGTAATAGGAGAATCTAAAAATAAGACATTAAAAAAAATATATGCACAGACTTGTTTTTGTGTTTTATGGTATATTGTTAGTGTAGGACCGCTCAAATATTACATCTTTGAAAGAGTAAAGCAACAAAAGAAAAAAAATGAAACATCTATGAGTAGAAGTTGTGTCTTCAGTACTAAACAGTGGTAAGCATTCAGCTTAAAACCAGAAATTTAAGATATTAATGATATTGCACTGCAGTTGCATCAGAAGATGAGAAAACTGTTCTGGTAATTTTCATATTATTCATCTGTACAGTTTGCTTTCTGTGATTTCGCTGCAGGATAAATAGCTAGTGAAAAAAGTGGAAGGAAGCAGGTACTTAAAAGGCAGTGAAAATATTAATGAAGGGATAGAACATAAAGTTTAGATTCATACCAAAACAGATGTTTTCAGATTAAACCTATTGCTCCTGTCCTTTTTCTGTTTCACAAATGCAAGAAATACATGACTGTATTTCTCAGTGCACACTATTTTACGTAGTTTGGCATAAGAAAATGAAAGTCCATACAATACAGCTTATTATAGCCATCTCAAAGTTAGAGGTGGGATTCAGTTTCCATTTCAGACACATTGAGATGTCTAAATTTAGGCATACACAGTATAGATGTTTACATTTCAGCTAAGGATCTAAACTTACAGAGGATCTATGCTGATCTTTAGAAAACCTTATCAAGTCTTAGGTGTGTAACTTATAGACAGGAAGGTTATGGTTCATTTGCTCATTCATTTTTGTCAAATGCACTTGTGATTAGGTATTCTGCCTGGCCCTTGGATGTCACTCCAGGAAGCAGCAATTTCTCATCAGTACTGTGTACTCCTACCGTCCTATCCCTGGAAGGGTTCAAGGCCAGGTTGGATGGGGCTTTCAGAGGTGCGGTGGAAGGTGTTACTGCCCACAGCAGAGCAGCTGGAACTAGATGATCTTTAAAATCACTTCCAACCCAAACCATTCTATTATTCTGTGATGCCTAGCCATCTCTACTGGCACTGCATGCTGATGCTGGGGCAAATAAATCAAGCTGCTTAAGTGAGTTAAATCCTACCCAAAGTGTGTTGAGCCGTTTACCAGACAAAAAATGCAATCTAAGTCAGCTTTACTTTGAGTGAGGAGAATAAGGTTGGATCAAATGACTTCCAGAGGCCATTTGTAACCTCAGTTACATACAATATCTAGTGGCCAGAAGGGATATCTATAAATCTATTTGCAGAAAGTAGAATTTTGTTGTGTCTTGCCTTTACCTACCTTTCTCCCATAAAGTAAAAGTATATTGTTTGATTTCTCAGTTTTCTGCCAGCTGAGGAGTTTAAATCTATGTATGTGACCCTTTTTTTTTTTTTTCTCATAGATCTGAGCAAAGAAAAAGAAAAGAAAATAAGAAAAAATACTAATGAAACAGAGGAACAGGTTTCCATTTAACCATGCGAAAAAATAAAAACTTGTTAAAATGCTAGGCACTTCTCACTTTCTGTGAAACATGACTTTGACAAATACTGAAGAAGCTGATGCAGTTAACTATGTGCAGATTGTGTTTCCAAATATGTGATTTCTATAGAGAATTTTTATTTGTTCAACCTTCCTGCCTTCCTGCTAGTTGGGTGCTACTGGTCTACAACTTTATTAAACACAATAATGCAAATCCAAATACCTTTGCAAATTAGTGAAGTCCTGATGTATTGAAATTAAAGAGACCTTTTTTTTTTTTTTTTTAATGCAGTTTAGTACAGTACAAGGTTTCATGTACCACGCAGTGCATGTTTGTAGACCTCCATGCAATTGCTACATGGGAGGAGCTCTCAGAATGCTTTCTATTGCTGACAGAATATGGTGGTATTGAATGATAGAATGAATGTCTCCCTGGAGACATTCAAGACCAGACTGGATGTGATTCTGAGCAACCTGATCTAGTTGAAGATGTCCTTGCAGGGGATTGGACTAGATGACCTTTGAAGGCCTCTTCCAACTCAAACTATTCTATGTTTTTTTCATAGTAGACCTGAGGAATAAGAGTGAGAGGAAGTCAAATATTCATAGAATCAGCTAGGTTGGAAAGTACCTCTAAGATCTTCAGGTCCAACTGCTACCCCACAACTTCCAAATCCACCACTAAACCATGTCATAAAAAAATGGCAGGTGGAAAGAAAAAGAAAAGCATTTGGAAGGTAAACTATAGTTTTCTTTAATCATTTCCACTCAGTGTAAGAACAGACGTGAACCACATGGCTCAATGGCCCAGGGTTTTGCCAGGAAAAAGAAAAAAACAAAGAAGGGAAAGAAGAACAAAACCATAACTAACTGTAAAAAATATGAGTAAATGATTGTGGGGGTTGTTGGGGGTTGTGCTGGACTGGAGACTTGGTCTTTGATTCCTGCCAATGTCTAGGCTAGACCTAGCTAGGGGAGGCCATAGCTTGAAAAAATAAAATAACTATAGCAACATGTTTGTATGGGACGATGAACTGTTAAAAACCCCAAATTGAATAGTCATCTTCTTTTGTACTCAAAATAAAAGAAATACAACTCGGTTATTTTAGTATGCATTTTACCCTCTGAATGCTGCAAAATAATCTGGACTTTGTCCATCAGAATCTTTGATAATGATAAGTTTTTATGAAACAAGGAGCATATTAACCCTGCCTTTTAACGTATGAATGTCATCATGTTAGTTGCCATTCAGAGACCCCTAGGGGCTGGACTTCCAGGAACAATATTACACAGCAAAAGCATTTTTCTAGTGTAAACCTGTTGAGGCCAAGTTTGACTCCAGCCTAGGTGAAATGGTTGACATTTTGATGCTGTTCTTGTAAATGTCATATTGCGTTCAGTAATGTCATAAAAGATCCTTTGGCAGGTAGCACCAAATTGATGTACTAGCTAATATGTATTGTATTTAGAGGGACATCTCCAGTACAAATATGATCACAATATTTTTGTGGTGAAGCTATGTTGCCATATGCTTTTTTCTTCTTCATTTTTAAAAAACACTTAGAAAGTTGACTGACTGAAAATTTAAAAAGTCTTCCTGCCTCGCATGCTTACTTGTCACATTATATTTTAGATTATTTTGATGTTGATATGAAAACCATATGGAGTATAAAGTGCAATTGTGGAATGTTGTATTTCCCATACTTTTGTATTTCTGTAAAAATAAAAAAAAAAAACAAAACCAAAACAAACCCGAAACAAAACCACATTAAGAGTTGTTTAGTTAAGGCTTGGTATCTCTCCTACATTAAAAATATGTTTTCCATGCTTGATTCTTTGTTATCCTTCCACAGTGGTCAGCACTGCAGGAAGGACAAGTTGGTTCAGTCCATAGCCTATCTACTGGCTATTCGTGCTGAGAAATGCTGAATTACCTAAAATTAACTGAGTAAAGAAGAAAGCAGGAGAAAAACTTCCTTTTCTTGCACTATCAAGTTTACTATGTGAAACTGGTTACAGCTGTATGGAACTGTGTTCATATGACTCTGTGACAGTAATGACTATAATACAGGAATTGTGAGGATTTTTAAGCACTGTTAAGAGGTCATGACAGCACCAGAAAAGGATACAAAGAATGAAACATGAGTAATAGAAAGAAAACTGTTTTGACTCACAGATACAGGGTAAAAATGAGCTACTTTTTATTTGCATCAAGACTAAAATAGATTTCTATTGTACCTATCAGGAATATTCTCATTGCCCCAGACTGCTACTGTCTTTGGTAGACAGAGTACTGAGCTTTGAAAGCCAAATGGTAATTGGGTTGTAGCATTTCAGAATAAATTTCCTCCTATAATTTACTAAATGCCATTTGAACACTTGCAGCAGAATCCCCCTTAAAAAGAACAAGGAACTCTTGCAATCCTAGGTGATTAATATTTGTATGGAGTAAGCCAGAGCAGAAAGAGGCTGATACAGATGGATGTGCTTCCATCTGATGATGTATCATCTTTTCTAGAAATTATGTCTGAACTACGCTGTAGGTTTGATTTACCCAAAGGTGTGGTGTATGTGACTTTTTAGTCTTCTTATAATCTTCTCTTGCTTAGTTTCAGCAAGGACTTCAAATGAAAGTTTACATATGGACGAATCTAGAATATTTAAATGTTGGACCGTTGTTTCTAAGAATTTACAGTGCTAAATTACTGACCTAGATGACCTTTAAAAGGAAAAGGAGGAGTCAGACACATTGGAGTGGGATTTTGGGCAGCCAGCCTGTGAGGGATGAGATCTAAGCTAGACAGCAAGAAACACTAAAGAAAAGTGTGGTTGAACTTGATTTTCACCTACACTCAGATGATTATTTTCAAAATGCAGGAACCAAGGATTCACAGCCCAAGTCCTCTGCTTGTTTGTGATGTGTGTGCAACAGTTAAACGCAATGTTTAGTAATAATTACTGTAATGGGTGTTGAGAGAGGAATGTTTGGTATTAATGTAATGGGAATAGAGTTACCTTTTTCTTTTTTTTTCAGGGAACCAAATCTTTCACATAATTCCACAATTAAGTTTAGAAATTCTGGCACTGAGATATGAAATAATTGAAGAATTTATATCAAAATTTTGTTAATTTCTTACTGTTTAAAACTTATTTTTTCCTCACAATCTTTGTTTATTTGTTTAGAATCCCGTCTTCTGTAGACATTTATTAGTTACTTACACTGAAAGAAAAAACTCAGAAATTTTAGAAGTCTTCGTGATAAGAAATATAAAAAGAAAAAGAAAGCAAATATCAAAAAACAAACAATAAGAAGTTTATAAACACGAAAGTCAATACAAAATTTTTCACAGACATTTCTAAAATTTTCTATTCTTAAGCCTAGCAGTGAGAATTCATTTGAAGGTTTTAAATATCAGAATCAAAACTATGATATTAAATTGATAACTAAGATGCATTTCTCAATTTTAAAAGCCTGCTTTCATAATTTAACTCCTTTTTTTTTTCAGAGTTAAAGCAATCATTGTGCTAGCAATAATATCAAAGTAATACAAAGTCAGAAGAAATGCTCAAATTAGCAGCAGAAAATATTTGATGGTGGTTTGGTCTAAGTACTTAGAAATCCAGTGCAAAGAATTATTATGCTTCACTTGGCAGATAAGGAGCTCTTTCAATTCTCATTTGGTCATTCTTAAAGTTTCTGATATTTCTCATTTAAAAGGTCTGCCTGACCTGCTGATACCAAAGATCTTGTAAATGTTGCCAAAATTACAGTTATTTTCTAAACCAGGGATTATCCCTGGGTTTTGCACATGTTTATCAGCACAGCTCAGTTACCCTTGATGAAACATGCCAAGCTTTTCCATGATAAGGATCTGGCTCCCTTTATCAGGGCTATATAATAAAACTGCCTTACAACTTTCACCCAGACTCATAAAAAGTGGTAACAAAGAAAATTGCATAGAAAAATAAAAGCTTTGCTGTCCTGTGGAAATTATTATGAAGCAAAGACCACAAGACATGATTTAGAGTAACCTCTGAGCTTGTGGCCTCATATGGTTGGTTGACTCACAAGGATCAAAGGTAGGAAATAAGAAATCACTTCCATTAGAGAAGAAAACTCTACTTGCCTGTAGTGTGGGGTCAAATGAGGCCTTGATTTTTACCAAGACAGCAATGAAACAAGTGAAGTAATTGTTTTCTATGATAAAGAACATCACTGCGGCGGAGGAGTAGAATCTGGAATTTATTTCATTGTCCTTTGCCAATAATATATCAGTTAAGTATGGGAAGCACATTTCTATGCTGCAGAGATTAAAAACATTCTCATTACAAGCAGCTGCCAACCAGTTGCAAATCACCTCTTTCATAACTACACTAATTCGGCTTGAAATCCTGGTGACTTATTCCTGAAATATATGTCATTAAAATAAATGTCCATTTTACTCCTCAAAGCAAAAATGCATGATGTTACTGCGAAACTGATGAGCATACTGGAACATTTGCTCCATCTCCAGATGTGGACATTGTGTTGCCACATTGGGTTTCCATGATCACATCAAATCTACCTTTTGTGGTATAGCTCAACTTCAGCATGGTGAGTTGAATACAAAGGCTATTTTCTTTCAAAGGATTTGATGGCTTGGGTTTATGGTTTTAAGAAGAGGGCTGTGCTGTAAGGAAACTGTTTGCAAAAGTGATAAGCTATGGACTAAAAAGTTATCTCAGTGGCTATCCCAAACTTAGGATGAGCTCCCACAGGAACAAAGGTCTACTGTACTGATCACTACAGACCATGAGCTGCCTTTTCTAATGTAAACACATATTCCTGAGAGTACACTACAAAATGAGACAGAAAAAAAGAAATTTTAGTACTTTGGTGATGTAGGAAGAACAAGAATCTATAGAAAGTACTTTAATGGCTCTGGCAAAGATGAGTGACTTTCAGACCTTGCATCAAATCAGAACAGGATAAGAAAATCAGACTTATTTGAGAAAGATTATCTTGAGATTTCCAAATTATTTAAGATTGGCCTAACTTAGCAGCCATGAAAGTTGATTGAATGCCTTCTTCATTTGTAACTTCACTAGCACCTACTAGAATATCAGAGTTCAGCAATTACTATTTGTTTGCACATCATAATAAATTAAAAATTTAAATTTCTTTTTGGTTAACTTTGCAGCTTAGCAACAGAACAACAGATTCATATTTCTGCAGTTTTGCAATTTTTAGTAGCTTGGAAAAAGAGCCTTAACCCCAAACCAACAGTTTTTGTATTCTTAACATTATATATACATATATATATATATTTAATTAGAAAATACAATGATTAGGTATCTCAAGCTGCAGGTTTATTGGAACTAAACAAAGGCAATGAGACAGTATTGTTAACTTTACAAAGCATTCTGAGCTACACTTCCCGTAAAAAGAAGTCTTTCAAAAATTTTAAATCATTAAGGAAAAAAGTAGTAAAAAATAAGAATCATTACACCATGTTGTTTCCACTCTTTAAAGCACATTTTGAAGGGGATTTGACACTCAATGTTCATCCTACTTTTATTTTTATTTTTTCAATTTGCTAAATAGGTGGAGAAAACCATTGCAAGTATACCTTTAAATATTCCTATCTAGTACCCTGAAAGTATACACTATGGACTACATGAAAGCACCATGAATCATGCAAAGATTATGCATTGATTTTTTGTTTCTCTTATCAAGCTTTCTATCTTCTCAGTGATATAAAAAAACACATCTGAAAACCTGCAAAACTCCACTTAAGGAAAAAAAAATAGGAGAGTTCACTGAATTTTTTGACGTGTATTTCATTAGCATGAAGAATCAAATATCCTATGAAAGGAAGACCAACTGCCAGTTTCAATTTCATGCTGGACATTCAAATACTATCCTAGATACAAAAAACCCCTAATAGTTACTTAAAAGTCTGGTGATGATTTACACTGAATTATGAAGTTACTGGATGCCTTCAGATTTGAAAATTCTCTTAGAAACTCTAGTGAACCAACATATGTAGGATGCATTGCAGCAGAAAATTAATATGAATTTGGCCTGATTATTTTTCATGAGAACCAGAAAAGAAAAAAATATTTGTGGGCATCTCCTATTCTGTATAAATTTTAAAAGATTGTGTAATATGATTGAGCAGTGCGTGGAGTGAGGCCTTTGAAGTGGAACATTTGAACTTCAGTATTTCTAGACTGAAGAAAAAATCTCCTCCATGATCAACATACTGTATCACAATAATATGAAGCCAGAGTACAGACAGCAAAATATTTCTTGGGAGAAGATGGTCAGATTTTCTTTGTGTAACAGCTGTGATCTGATAGAAGGAGAAAGGAGAGGTAGAATGTGAGAATTTGGTGAGGGAGAAAGGGAAGACAGAATTTTTCAGAGGGAAGGGCAGATGATGATGAAACTTAACAGGCTTTGTGCATGAACAGCTATTGAAGAGATAGATGGTTTGTAGTTGAGAAGAGCACCTTTGTGGGGGCAGAGTTGGGCAGCGCTAGATTCCTAGAATAGTTAAGGTTGAAAGGGACATTTAGAGATCATATAATTCAGCATTCCTGCCCACACAGTATCAGCTAGACCAGGCTGCCCAGTATTGCATTTAGTTAGGCGTCAAGCATACCAAGGATGGGGACACCATGACCTCTCTGGGCAATCTTCTCTTTCAAAATTTTGACTCATCTCTGTTCTTTGCTCTTCCTGCACAAGACTAGAGATTCCTGGCTAACATTAAGGCCAGGCTGTTCAGGAATTCTTGTTTCCAGCTGGCTACCATTTTAACTGATCAGTCTGGCTTTGTGTCAAAATTAACAAGCTTTCTGATATAAAGGAGTATAATATGGACTGGCCTGGGGTGAGGGAACACTGGAGATCCAGTGTCCTAGAATGAGTATTGGTTTAGTACAGTTTTTGCTCCAGGCTGTTTTATCTGCATTAGCTCTGAATTCACACTGATTTCTGTCTGTCTCGCATTTTGGAGTACTGGTACTTACAGTCCACGTACACTTCCCTAACTTTTCAGAAACCCCCTTGGATTTGGCATAACAAGTATTGAATTGTAGTCAATAAGTCTGTCTGGATTCAAGCTGAGATATTTCTGATCCATATTGCCTAGGGAATTTTGTAGCACCTGCATTGTTGGAAATTTACATTATTCAAGTCCATATGTATTTTGTATAATGGAAAGCTAACTTTATGTTTATTGAGATACATTATATTTTTGAAGGCATGGTTCTCACTTGCCTCATAGAATCATGGAATCATAGAATACTATGGGTGGGAAGTGACATTGAAAAAACATTTTCACCAATATCCTGTCATGAACAGGGACACCTTCCACTAGACCAGGTTGCTCAAAGCCCCATTCGACCTGATCTTGAACACTTCCAGTGATGGTGCACCCACAACCTCTCTAGGCAACCTGTTCCATCTCACCATCTTCATTGTAAAATGTTTCTGACTTATGTCCAATTTAAATCTACCCTTTTCCAGTTTAAAACCATTGCTCCCTTCATTGCCCCTTGTCACTACAGGTAAAGTCTTTCTCCATATTTCTAAGTCCCCTTCATGTATTAAGGGTTGCCATGAGGTCCCACTAAGGTCACCATGGAGCCTTCTTTTCTTCAGACTAAACAATCCTAACTCTCTCAGCCTTTTTTCATAGCAGGAGTGTTCAGCCCTCCGATAATCTTCATGGCCCTCCTCTGGACCCCCTCTAACAGATACGCATCTTTTCGTCCCATCACAGAAACTAACATCAACATAGGTATGGTGGCCTATACATTTCTAATTCTCTGGAGTGTAATAGCTACTGTTACTCCTTTTCTACTGTCAGCTGATGCCTGGATATCACTTCTTTTTTACCTCTTTAGCTAGTCTTCTGCTGAAAGATATGGGGTTTTTTTCCATGTGCTTCTTGTGACTAGTCTTTTCTACTTCCCATGCCTGTTTGGGTGTTACAGTTTTTGTATATTTTTGGTTGTTTTCTGTTTAAATATGCCACTATATATCTGGCTCATTCTCCCTCACTTTTCCCCCATTCTTGATTAGGAGAGCATAAAATGGAACGTAGTCCAAAAAAGTGCATCTGGTATATTTTTCAATTTTGGCTCAGCCATCCAACCAGAAGTTGAAGAACGGAAGGTTTGAAGCCCTCTGTCAGCAGCAGTGTGAGGAGATATTGCTGTTTTATTTTTTAATGTCTGCCTCCCAGCTTTGCAAACCACTGATTCTGCTATTGCATTCACGTAAGTTACTTTTGCAGCTGCGGCTGGATCTTTGGCTTCTCTTTGTTACATGATGATAAAAGAAGTATGACATTATTAATTATGAAATCATGCTATTGCAGATTTTTTTTTATATTTATAATCTTATTTCATATCTGATTACATTGAATTGTATTTAGAGAATAACAGTATTTTCTTGGGTATGCCTCTGTAACATTTTATTGGGTATAGTTTTCATCTTAATTTTGGATATCTATTAAAATCTAAACAACAGACCTGAATAAACTGAACAAGGTACTAAATATTTAAATAAGATGATCTTTAAAATGCCTAATTACAATGTTTCTTAATCTATGTACCAGGGACAGAGAAATTGCATTACTAAAGTTTACTTCTGCAGTAACTTCACTGTGTTCATCTACTGCATATGACTTTAGCAAACAGTAAAAGTAGAATAAGTAATGTGATATTCAGCTACTGTGTTGAGGAAATAGGGATCAGCTTTTCTTTGAATTAAGCTTGTTATATATATTGGAGTCAACAGAGTTCCACAGATTTACTGTTAGTCTGATCAAATATCACTGAGCATCAGCCAACAAAATATTCTGCCTAACCTACAAGTATTCCTACTGAAATTAATTGTGGTATTTGAAAAGTGTGAGTAGGATTAACTTCAATGAATTACCAATAGAAAAAAGGAAGCTGTCCAGAATAAAGCATTTCCTAAATGCAAGCATATCATTTGAGTCACAGCACTGATGTTATATAGGCATTCACATTTGCTCAAGAAATAAAACCTATAAGAGAGAGATCTGTGTCCTTCCAGAAGAACAGATGGTAGCCCAACAGGGTACTCAAGAGTCTGCAATAACACTTGATACTTATCTCTGAAGTTGCCCAAATAGATTTCCCTCTTCCTATGAAAGCAATGTCATCTTCACTGAATGATTCATCCAAGACAAAGATGATTCTGTCTCTCTGAACTGACTATGGGGGAACGAGGAAAAGCACCTTGGCCAAGTTGTCCAACTCTGAGACAATTGACGTTAAGTAATATCATTCTTACATTAATTCACTTAACATCACTTAATGGCAATAAGCATAAGTAGATGCTGCAAAAAAAATTATTCTTTTTTTTATACTTCATTTTTTTTTTCTTCAGAATGTGTTTTGAGCCAAAGTATGATTAAAATTAATAATATCCTGTAATAATGTAGGAGAGAGTCATCATACTGTAAAGTTAAGGCGAGAAGAGAAATAGAAATATGGTTCAGCAGAAAAAAAACCTTTTTTCTTTAACATGCTGTGAAAAAGCAGTGTCATGTCTCTGTCATTATTCATGTTGAAGCTAATGATGACTTTACTGTTACTTTTATTGGGAAAAAAATTTAATCTCTTTTTTTTTTTCAGAAAATATGAATAGTTGGTCATTTAAAGCTACATAATGCCTACCTAGCAAAAGCTCAGTGGAAACACAAAACTTTATAACCTAAAATACACACATTTCTTGCAAATCATCTGGCAAAACACCTGAATTAAGCAAAAAAAGAAGGGAAGAGAGACAGAAAAAAAAAAAAAAAGAGAGAGAGAAAAAGAGAGAGGGGTCTGGTCTCAGCCTCCAGGCCTGTCATTTATTTCTTTCACACAAAAAGTATGGGACACAGGTGGCTGGGTGTCAAAGATCATACTCTGTCTGCATGCTTCATAAGGCATGGGACAAATATATGAAACAGGCTGGGTGAACAGAAAAATCACAAGAAGTGGGTGCATTTTCAGTGACCCAGGTCAAAGGTTGCAGTGCTTTTGGTGTTTTACAAATGTTTGACAGATTAAATGCCCACCTCCCATGGCTAGCAAATAAGGCATGCAAGTAAGAGTATTCATAAGAAATAAAACTTCATTCAATGTCCTTATTGTGAAGGATCAGGGTCAATTAGCATGAGTAGCACATGTACGCTGTCAGTACAAACCCGCAGTCTTGGATTATCCTGGCTTTTTAAAAACACATATTAAATGCATTTGTAATGGTAAAATAAGACCCTGGTGAAGGGAAAAAAGGTTACAAGTAGGCAGGTGAGGTATTTAGATACCGTTATCAAAGAAGGTGATAATTGTATGATTTCTTATATACATGTATTTGGCTCTTTGATATTCTTCAGTAAAAGTTTATTTGCTACAATTTCTGTTTGCATTACAATGAAAATCGGTAACAAAATTTTGGGAGGCTGAAAGTGCATGAAGTTTCAATATGTCATAGTCCACAGACCTATGGCAGTAGTTTGCAAGTTCATTCTTGTTAGGTCCACATTGTATTCAGCCTTGCTCCCAGTAGTCATAATTTTGACAACTAAGGTGAAGTACTGTGATTATTTGAAAGAACATATTTTCACATAGGGGCAGCATATGAAGTTCTTGGTAGATCCATGACAGTATTGTAAAGGCACTTGAGAATCAACAGACTGTATACACAACTGTTTGTACAAGTGTTGATTCTTATGTATTTCAGTACTGTGGCAATGAATCACTCTGGAAGAGATTTTCTTATTCCTTCAAATAATGCCATGGGTGCTATTACAATGTCTCAGAGGTTTTTGATTTATCTATGTCAGTCTTTTCTTTCTACCCTTTGCCAATTATTCAAGGTAGAAAGTATATATTTTACTTGCTGATTTTGTCCAAAGATCTATGCTGGTTTACATCATCTAAAATACTGGCCCTTACTTTTAAAATGCTTCTGAAGCTTAAAAGTAAGCTTTTCTCTAGTTCTCTACCCTCCAAAGTTTTCCTTAGGTAACTGCTAATGGGATGGGATCAGGACTGGACATCATTACATGCTAGTACAGGAAAAGTGTGATTTGAGGTCAGATCTGATTATTTCTCTGGAAGACTTTTGCTCTGCTATTGGAGTTTTCAATACAATTTCCTAAGGAAACAAGGTTTATGCAGTCATACGTGCTCTTTTTTCTTTTTATGTCTCATTCTTTTCTTTCCTTTTCTTCTAAAATCAAGTAAACAATAATCTCCAAACTGAAAAACTGTAACAGGTTTCAGTCAAGCTGAGCTCTCACAAAGATGTTTCTCAAAAAAATATGCAGCTAAAGTGACAAAAAAAGATATTAGAAGTGTTTCTGACTGCAGCTAAGTTTCCCAATCACCAAACAGCATAGAAGCCACACAGAAAAACAGCTTTATGGGGAAAGTTTAAATCAAAGCTTGCAGTCACCCATGAGAAGAATGTTCATAGGAAATCAGGCTTCATGAGTTCTGGTGCTCAAATAACTAACTGGTTTACTTAAAATGATTGACAAGTTTTTTCTTTGCTAGCCTTTGCAATAAGAGTGTTTGTATTGGGTTTTAATGAATTTGTCTGAATTAAACTGACCCCAGTGAAAAGTACCTCAACCTGTTTTGCAGCTTTCTCAGAATGACTTAATGCATTTCTGCAGCATTTTGTTCCTGACAAATAGGTTTCATTAAGTTCATGTTCTGAGTATTGAAAATTCTAAAAACTTTCTAGGTAGAAGCTGCAACAAGGGAAGAATTTATCCTCTAGATAGGATGCTCATATGTTTTTAGTAGGTTTCTCCATGGCAGATAAATCCATGCTTATGCCTATGCTACATGCAGCAATGTAAATGAAATAAGTTTAATTATAACGTGTGTTTATCCATCCTCCCCGTCCCCATTCCCCCCCCCCCAATATTATTTCAAGGTGATCTGCCTTTTGCAGCTGTCTCTAACAACTTTTTCAAGAAGGATCTTCAGAAAGGGCAAAGACTTGGAAAGCAGCAAGCATCAAAGGCTGGTAACATTAGGGAGCTGGTTACTGGAGGAAAGAAGGGTAAGAATTTCTATAGTAAGAATATTTGATTACTGCCATTAGTTTTGCTCTGTATCGTGCCTGTTGGTTGTAATATACATAAGTATTACTTTCCACTACAGATTTTACAAAACAGAAAATACATATACAGAAGTGGGTTGGAAGTAGCTTCCTAAATGACTGTGTGTGCTTGTTTATGTGTATATGTCTACTTTTTGTGTACATGAATAACATGAAACACAGTATGTTGTAGTTTAAGCCAAGCCATAAATCAGAAAACCACATAGCCCACTCATTCACTCCCCCACTTCCTCCCCCCTGCTCTCGGAGGGATGGGGAGGAGAATCAAAAGAATACAACTCCCACAGGTTGAGATAAGAACAGTCCAGTAACTAAGGTATAACACAAACCACTGCTGCTACCACCAATAATAACAATGACAGGGGAAATAACAAGGGGAGAGAATACAATGGATCACCACATCAACACTCAGCCTGACTCCTGCAGTGATCTAGCCCTTCCAGGCAACTCTCAGTCGCATCCTGGCCATGACGTGCTGTCTTTGGTCAGTTTGGGTCAGGTGTCCTGTCTTTGTTTCCTCCCTGCCTCCCCCCCTCCCTGGCAGAACATGAGGCTCAGAAAGTCCTTGGTCAGACTAAACATTCCAAGCAGTAGCTAAAAACATCGGCGTTATCAGCGCTGTTTGCAGGCCAAAAGTCAAAAAACACAGCACAGCACCAGCTAGTAAGAAGGAGAAAAATGACTGCTACTGCTGAACCCAGGACACAATATAATTAAATAGATATGAATAAGCTGAAGGGTAACCAGCTTGCTGAAGTCTTCTTTTTGGGGAATACATTTTGCCTTATTTTGGAAGAAAAAAGTTTCTCCTGTTTCTTCACCTGATTTTGTGTGTGCATATGCAGAAGAGATGATATTTCTACACCAGGCTGATGAATAACTTGCGTTACATCTAAATTAAAGTTTTTTGATAGGTTTGACAGAGTGCACAGCTACAATGCTTTCTCTTTTTGTCAGTTATATTTGCTGCTTTGTTTCATGGGCTGAAATGACTGACTTACTGAGACTGCGGCTTCAAGTCCAGGCATGAAGAAAGTTAAGATTTCATAGGTGCCTCTCCCTATTCCTACACTTTCTTCATGCTATGCATAGGCAAAATCCAGCTTCTCAGAAGGCAGTAGCTACACACCAGACCTGTTCCTATAACCCTTTTCTTAGCTTAGCTAAGAAGCCTCATGCCTAAGTGAACTGCCAAATCACCTTTACATTTGACAGGAGAATAACACCTCCTAACAAGCTGGAAATTCTGATTAATCACATACAACATCTAGTCTGCCCAGCAGTTACGTAGTTTTAACTGCTACAAAGCCCTGTTCTTCCAAATAGTCATGCTGCAGATCTGCTCAGACCATGCTACACCTACCTCTCAGCATGCTTCCTCACATCTTCTTTGTACTGAAATGAGTAAGAGAAGGTGTGATATGTACACTGGACTCTCTCTAGTATAACGTTGGGATGCAAGGGATGCAATTACAGTGATCATTTGAACTTGGAATTTTTGAAGTGTTCTGGTTTATGTTTTGGCCCATCCTCTCCTTGCTTTCAGGTTTAATTTCTTCAAGTAACAGGTTTATGGCTAGGTTTGCATGATTTCCCAAAGTAGTGTCTCCTATTGCCAGTCCTGGGGGCAGAATAGTGGCCTGGATGGGGCATGGATCTAAGCTTATCAGATATTTTTATGTCAGCTAAAAATCTGTGGAAACTGCTCTAGCAGAGTAAATTAGACAAACTATTCTATGTAATAGAATTTTAAGATAACTGTGTAAAAGACTTAAAAAATAGATGCCTGTTGAAGCAAAGCAAGTGTCATTTACTGGATGTTTTTTTTATCTTCTCAACCAAAAGTAACTTCCAAAAGTTATGCTACAAATAAACCCCCTCCCACACTCTTTCAGTTTAATTCTAGCTCCAAAATTTCTCTCTCTAGTTGTTTGCTTTTACTTCCTAGTGAATTGAAAAAAATACCAAGTTTCAGAGCAATTTTAGTTCAGAAATAAGCCTGTAAATAAATATGAATAACATGTTATACTAACATGCTTGGTGATTCTTCAAGCAGCAGGAATGACCAGCAGTCCATAATGGGAGACTGAAAGTTTCATGCTAGCCTGAAGAAATCCAAAGGGACAACACTCACATACTTTAAAGGACATTGCCTCTCCTCAATACAGAGTTACAAAAAGGAATGAAAAGCAGTGGAATGACATTTCTGTGATACTTTCCAAATATAGAACAAATGATATATCCTAAGGTGAAATACCTGTGTGAAAAGTTATGGTACAACACAATGCTTTTCCCCTTTGAAATTATATATGTAAGAGCAAAAAGCTTTTCAAGTGTGTTCTTTTTTAAAAGAGCTTCTTAATTTTAGAAGCAGTGTATGTAACTCAGTACATGCAAAGAAGTGCTGCCAATATAAACCCTTTTTTTTCTCCAATATAAAAGCCAAAAAGAAAATTATCCACATAAATCCCAAATAAATCATCAGTGTTCATATTTACTACTGAGTTTGAGAGGATAATTTTTCTTCTGAAATTTTTATGTGTACATATACTTGTGCACTTGAACATGTATTCATATACATAGCTACTGCACATATCTGCAATTAGGGATAATATATTTTTGTATTAATGCTTGAATGCTAATGAAATAAAGTTATCCCACCATGACTTGCAAATTTTGCATTTCAGACAACTGGTGATAAGTGAAAAATTTCTCTCTTTTTCTCTTAAATACACATTCAGAATTCTCAGTTAGCCCTAACCCTAATGCTAGCCCTCTCCCAGTTATTTAAGTTAAAAATTGTGAAAACAAAATTGTGCAAAAAGCAGACCAAGGTTTTGCATTTATAACAGAGTAAGAATATAACTTATTTTTAGGAACACTAGGAATTTTCCAGCAGTTTGGTGGAAGAAGGATGGAAGAAGAAAGCAAGGAATAGCATGCAATACAGGCCATATTGATTATTAGCTTAAATAATGTAAAAAATACTAAGTATACATAAGAAAATATAGAATGCTTTTAACTGTATTTGCTGGGTAATGTAAAAGGTGAGTAGGGAGAGGAACAAAGGCTTCTATTACAAAGTAGAAAAAGAATGTTTTACATTGACCAGTAATTTTAAATCTTAACAATTGCATTCTTGAATAGCGAGGAAGTGTAAATAGTGTCTTTACTAAATCATTGTCTATAATTCTTTATATTGACAAATATAATGGCAGAGGCATAAACTGACTGAGGTCAGAAGAGACGTCTGGAAATCATCAGGTCCAACCTCCTGCTCAGAGCAGGACCTACTTAGATCAGGTTGTTCTGGACCATATACAGTTGAGTTCTAAGTATCTCCAGTGATATTCCACAATTTTTTGGACAGCCTGTTTGAAAATTCTCTCTGTGAATCAAAGAAATTCCTTACATATAATCAGAATTTATCTTGTTTCAGCTTCTGTCCCTTTCCTTTTCTTCTGTTGCTGTGCACCTTGAGAAGAGTCTGCCTCCATCTTCTCTCCACACCCTTGTAAAGCAGTTGCAAAGAGCCATAAGATCTCCTTTGACCTTGATCTTCTCCAGGCTGAACAGGCCAAGCCATTTCTGTCCTTCTATGACCTGAGCTCTAACTCGATTAGCTAGGTGGACTCCCTGCTCCAGTATGCCCATGTCTTTCCTGTAGTGGGGACCCCAAAACTGAACACAGTACTGCAGATGCAGAATCATATATGCTGAATACAGTGAAGAGATCACTTCCTTCCACATATTGGCTGTACTCCAGTACAGCCCTGTATTAAATGTCTCCACAGCGGGGCACTTGAATAGCTCACATTTGACTATTTGTCAACCAAGACTCCCAAGTAGTTTTATTCAAAGCTGCTTTCTATATGTACAGATGTGCAGGGTTCTGTGTTTCCCATATTCAGGATCCTGCATTTGCTTTTAAGGTTTATGAGGTTCCTGTTAGCCTGTTTCTGCAACCTGTTGAATACACTGAATAGAAGCCATGCACTCCAGTGTATCAGGTGCTTACCCTGCAACTTGATATCAACTGTGAATACTCTTTTAAAAAATCAGTGAAATTAGTTTGGTTTGGCTTAATGAAACTAATCAATCCATTATCTTTTCATGAATATACATCATTGTTCTGTTTCAGGTATTCAGCAGCTGCAACTAGAAACTCTGCATTGCTTTTCAATTGTGGAAGTCAGTTTGTGGTAACAGTGGAAGAGGCAATAGCATTATTGATAAAGAAATCCACGAAAAAATTGTGGCTATTAAAAAAATTAATCCAGACCCAAATTCAAGAAGCCAGAAGAGGAAGTTCTCATGTGCTCTCAAGCAGCGGTATGCGGGACATGAAAACCTGGATTCAGTTCACTCCTCTGCATGAATGGTTTTGAACCTACATCTCACACTTGTAAATGCTTGCCCTTAACTTTAAACTAACATAAAAGGACTCTCTCAATGTCTCATGTTGACACTGTTCCACTGTATATAGTCAATTAAATACTTACTGGAGAGAGGTGGCCCATGTGTTCCCATTTCTTAGGAGAGCGTCCTAGCTACAGAGCTGGAGAGCTATTCTTGTTCTCCATCTCAATGACGTTTTGAACATTTTATCTAAGGCGGAACAGTGTCAACAGGAAAGATTGAAATAAGCTTCTTAAGAATATCTTGTAGGCTAACTGTTTACATCTTCGTCCAATTTAGAATGGGAATTGAAACAGCATAAATAACCTTTTAAATAAATTGCCTAGTCATAAGGAGTATTTTCAAATGTCTCCCTCAATCTCTCTGCCTGGAGTAACTTTCTATAAATTATTTAAACACAAGTTTAGATAACATGCAATAGAATGACTGTTACCTGACAGCTAGGGTATTTTGTAAGCTGAAAGACTGCTATTCAAATCTCCTGGGGCAAAGAAAGAACTGAGCTGAAAAGCAGGATATTTTATAGTATGCATTTTGTATCAATTAAGAAAAAAGTAGAGACAATAAAGTTCATTTGAAATTAATTCCTTTTTAGAAAAATAAATTATAATGTGTAAACCATGTGCTCGCTGAAAAAAACAGGTTTTGTCATATATTTACTGTCAGAACATAAACCTGTCATATGAATGTTTTTCTATAGGTGTAAGCTACTCATACCCAATTACTTCACATCATGAAGTTAGATTTACTCTGCCTCATGCAAGAAGCTAGAACTGTATTTCTCAACCAGAAACATTTTCAGTTTCAGTCTTAAACTGGCACCTTAGAACTTCTTCTAGGTTGATGGTCTTGCAAATTGAATGATTACAGGAGATTCTGAAAGGGAAACAACATCCAAACCAAACTTTGTGGCTGTTGTGTACTCTATCATTTTTGAAAAAGGCCTTGGAGTTTTCCATGGCTCTCATGTTATTAGCAGTACCAGGTTGGTGGTTTTGTCTGCAAGCCAGACTATAAATCACCATCAGTGTCAGGCATGATCCTCACTATTAAGGCCTTGTTTTCGTTACTGAAATATCTTTTTGTGCTTACTTTCTCTTGATCCTTGGCATTCCGCTGACCATCAATCAAAAGAAAGTTGGACATTCTTCTCTGTCTTGCCTCACTGAATCTCTGATTTTCTTGACCATTAACCACCCTCTGGAATGTACGTTTACTGTTGGCATCTTTAAGCCCCCATATTCTCCTCTCCCAGCTATGCTCCCTTGCTGGCACTAGGTTGCAAAGCAATACTTCCCATAAACTGAATGAAGAGCATGTCATTGGCTGTTTGATATGGTCTGGGAGCTCACAGAAAACCACTGATGCACAACCCACTTTTATTCCATAGGCCTGTGGGAGCCTAGAGGGATAAGAAGCCTTTCTGCTAAGCCGAGCACACCACCTCACACACACAAAACAAATATTCCTGCCTTTACTGTTTAATAGGTTTCATATTCATGCAGAAAAGGATTGTAGACTGATGTTTATCTAAAGATGTATCTTCAGAGAAGTTTTCTTGAAATGAGCAAGCAAGCTTGATTTCATGCACCAGCTGTTCTCTTTCTTTAGAAAAATGCAGTGTTTATTGAAGTGAGGAACAGTCTACATTTATTATTCAGGAGCCAGGAAGTTTTGGCTTTTTCTTGAGCTTCTGCAAAACCCCTCAAAGAGAAGGAAAAGGAAAATGGTTCAACACAAGTTCAGTTAGATGGCTGAATAATTTGTAGTGATATTTCCCAGAAGGCTGTTAATTCAGAGACTTTCTTTTATAAAATAGATTTGTCAATAGGTTACTTTTTCTTATTGGACTGCTTAGTCTCATGGGCTGAAAGCTAATACCGGTTTTCTTATATTGCTTTAAGAAGGGGAAAACATACACGTACTGTATCAGTCTGCAGTGTTATCTTAGTCATGTTTCTTCACCACTGAAGCAACTTATTAACCTTGCCAAGTAAGAGGCCGTGAAAAGTTTCACAGATTAATTGTTCAAAGCATTCTAACTCATTCATGGTACTTACTTGTCCATACACTATCAATATATACACAGTAGTTCTGATAAAGATTTGAGCCTTGATACTAAATGCAGTCTGCATCATTATATGGTTCTTTGCATTTAGATTTTTTTACCGTATTGCAAACTAAACAACTGAGTTTCATATGCAATTGATGTGGCATGATGTAGGTAACAGCAATACTCAGTCTAGTATTGTAAGAGATTTGGCACTTCTCTTGCTCAGAAAGATCGTATTTCTACCTACCCGATTAAGTGCAACTTAGCTAAAAATACTTGAATTATGTCAAAACAACATATGAAATTAATTGGAATTAAGAACTGCAGTAATTTTTAGTCAAATGCCAGCACTAGAGAGGGAAGATGGACAATGAACTGATTGAACTACTACTACTACTACTGTTGCAGTTTATATATACACCATCTGATGACTAAGCACAGTGGTACCTTCTAGAAACTTTGTTCCGCTTCAGCAATGCAAAGTATCCATAAACCTGACTTAACTAACCCTTAAGGCCATATTTATGACTGCTTTGCGTTGGCTGAATTATAAGCAGCAGCTGTCATGCAGCTATGAGCTTGATCTGTGCGTTCTAGTCCTTTGCCTCTCACATTTGTGATTTAAGGAAATAATGGAAGAGTGTGGGATTGGGGAGTGCAGCAGGTCATAAATATTCATTCTTGAATTAGTCCATATACAAAAGCCCATATGTGGCCGTACTGGGTTGTAATTTAGAGTTGGATTTCTCTATCCTTAGATATTTAAGAATTGGACACTGGGCTCATCTCCTTAAGTTCCTTGTGTAGTGAGTGGAGAGAAATAAGCAAAGACTGTTTTTATATCTCTGAGTCTCTAGTTTGAGCTGAACTGCCTTTTAGAGTTAGCTATTGCAGGGAATCTACATAAATTCATTCAGACTGAAAAATTTAATTTTTAGATATCTAAACCTTATATTCTTATACTTAGTTTGTTAGGGCTATCACCTTACTGAACAGAAAAGCCATTAAATGGCCAGATCTAAGTTGGCTCAACTACAAGATCCTCTTGCAAGAGGAAAAGTTTTATGCTATGGGACTTTTCTGTTTGCTTCTCTTTGTTTCTTACTGAGCACATTTTATTCACGGAAGGGGTGGAGGACTCCTAGTACCTTTATCTCAATTTGTATCAGTAAGACTGAGAACAAGACCAGCAGTTTAGTTACTCACAGCTGTAAGTCATACCTGAGAATCAGTAAGTTTTACATATGCTGTTCTTAGATGGATATAGTTTATTAAAGGGTTGATATCGTTTTCAATATAGATATTATACTTTTCCTCCTTCATCACATTTTCCTTACATGGCAACTCATATTCTTCTGCCCTAAAAGTACTGATTTTCAGGGGTATTATGATAAGAAACAGCTCTCATATCTTTTTAAAAGTTCTATTAATAACAGGACATAAAAGACTGACCTAAATTCTCCTTACATACAGAGCTTTGTCATCATTAATAGAGAAGGCTTATTTCCACAAATTACATATTCTTGTAAATCTAATTTAATAGGAGAAAGTTGCCTTCTATTAAAGAGCCTGTTTTCCTTTTGAGGCTAGGAAGGACCATAATAATAAAATTTCCAAAAACTTCTGGGCAAACTTACTTCCATATAAACCAGATGTGTGTTCTTTATTATACTATAGATTTGTTGACCTATTTGCATGTAAAGATTAAACTAGCCTAATTAGGTAGCATTTACTATTATTTCTTTTTCCATTACATTAAATAAAGTTAGTAAAGAAAAGAGTATGTGCTCATTTAAGGAATCCTCTTCTGGTTTTTAGTTTTCTGTAAAAAAGAACTTCCTAAAAGGAAATAAGCAATATACACAGAGCATGTCCTTTGTTGCGTGAGTACAGGTGCTCCACTGGAATCAGTTCTTAATACTATTTGTTATATAAATATATATAGATTTATTTTTTTTTTTGCAACTGGCTAATTAAAAAGCCTAAAACAAGCAAAAACCACCACAAAACAAAAAAAAATATTTTGTCAGTCTCAGAATGAAGACTATCACATAGTCTCAGCTCTAAGAGTGTTTTGGTAGTTTTATACTATGAAAGGTATCTACTCAGAGAACAGTCTCTTGTTCCCATGCCAGAAATGACAAACTCGTTTGCAACTACACTGCTCAGTGATAGTCCCCTATAGAACAGACTGACTGTGTTAGCCTGTTCTTGGGCCCACCTAGCAAGACTCAGAGACATAATAATAATTTATTTGAGATTTTTTTTTTTTGAGTGGGGGTGGTTTGAGGGTTTTTTTTTTGTTTGTTTGTTTAAAGCACCTGAACTAGTGCAAAAGCTCATCAGAATAATGCTTTCTAATGAAGCAGAACCTGTGCTGCATGTTTTAAATAATGGTATGAGGGTACCTGGGGATGCCAAAGTGTGAAAGACCTGCCAAGTATGATGTTGGGTGACTGATTGAGCAGAGGCGCAAAACTCTATTCCACTTCCTGGATGTAGTTAATGGAAAAATCTTTCCCCAGAACAAGAAAAAAACCCTGTTTCACCCTGGAGAAAACTAATGGTCTGTTCCAAGAGAGAGCCCAAGAGTTAAATTATTGGCATAATAGGGATGATTTGGGGATTAGGAACTGAACCACAGTAAAGTGGAAGGATAAGTTATTTGCTTGTGTAGAAACAGCTGTTTCTCAGTCTCCACCCCAGGGAAGTAAATAAAGTTTCAGTCTTAAAGGTTACAGGTCAAAATGGTGCTCCCAGTAGAAAGGCGTTTGTTATTCCTCAGAGTTAATTTCTATGCGTATGCTACTGACATTGCAGTTTGCCTACTTACTATTTTCACTGCATTCCTCCTTATAATTATTTATTCTCTTTTTCTACCTTGCTTGGTACCTTGAAAATATGGATTCCAGTTTGCGAAGAACTTCTTAAATGCAAATTCTTACTCTAAGTGGTCCAACAATAACTTCTGAATCTGAGAAAAAAGTACATCAGTCTATCCTTCTTGTGACACAAAAAATGCACAGATTTAGTAAGTTGTATCACTTTTTTTGATTATGTAAAATACCCTTGATAAATGTGTGTATGATGCTGTTTGGTGTGTAGATTAAATGGGTACTTTTTTACATTTGCCTGTGTTGGTTCAATTGACTTGTTTTCCCCAAAACGAATAATTTCCACAGAGGACATATATTAGAATGGCTCCCTCTATATTCCTAGAGTTCTGCAGATTGATAACTGAGGAGAGAGCCAAGTAAGACTGAAATGTTGAATAAAAAAAAATAAAAATACTGCATATAAAAGTCTGTTACCTTTCAGCTGAATAAAAAATTAAGCTGAAAATTGCAAAATTTCCATGATCCAGCGTACAGTTTTCTTTGAGGGATAGTATACCAACTGACATTTATCAGCTGATCCTAATTTGCCAGATGTCCTTATGTTTGATGAATCTTTCAACCACACTAACTGCTGGGTATTTAAACATTCAACAGGGCTAAAGGAAAAAATGGACCTTTGGTGTTGTAGTTACTCCACATTCACTCAGTTTATTTTTCTTCTACCAAGAATATTAAATAATTCTATAAAAAAATCAAAGAATAATCTCAAAAAAGTCTTAATTTTTGTCTCAAGTGATTATCACATTTCAAACTTTATACCTTAGAGGAAAAAGGATTGCTATTTTGTTTTCTTACCCTAATCATTGAGGCAGAATATTCCAAGAAAGCAGCTATATAAAAAAGCTTATCAGCCAGATACCCAAACACAATACACGACTCTGTAATTCATGGAAAATCCTGTAATATGGCAGAAGACGATGCCAAGTTATGGAAACTTGAACAGATGTCGTAAGGTTGTTTCCCCCACACACAGGAATCTGTGGAACCTTTCTTATAAATAAGCCTCTTGCTTAGTGTATCTCCTGTCAACTTTGGTCTCATTTTTTTTGGAATAGGTTGCAAACCAATAGCTAATAGCTGCCAGTCAACTCTCATGCATACCTGTATTGACTGAACTAAGCTGCTGCTCATGAATAAGAAGAAATAGCTTTTGGAGCATCTGATGGAAGGTTGTTTTGTGCTCACGTTGGAGCTCTGAATGTTCAAAATGGGAAATATTTATATGCTTTTAAAATCTCTAAAAATAATAGTGGAATGAGGCAATAAAAATCCATAGAAATGAACAATTTATGACTAATAAAAGGTGGCCTTATTCTTGAAGATACATAATCCCCTAATTATCCACAAAATGTTGGATCACATGTTTATTATTTGTGTCCTTACCATTTGCCAGCGTGTTCTTGGCAGACCTTTCAGTGGTATCAGCAGGAAAAAAGGACATGAGCTGGAAAGCACTAAAAAATAATAGTCAAAATAAAATTTTGGCATGTGATCCCCTTATGAATTTCACATTGAGCTGTTTCAATGCATTCACTAACTCTATAACAAAGAGGTAGCAGGTTTACCAAGAAAAGGGGATTTTAATATGGTCAAATATCTTTAAGAACTTGGGTTGAGCTTCTTTTTCTTTCAGGTTCATATATAAGCAGCATTGAGAAAATTGCCCCTCTAAAGATCACCTACTTGACTTGCCATTTAGACAATCCTCCACCAGGAGGACTCTCATGTTGATGTTTTCAACTTCCTTACTCTAGGATGAACTTTTCATGTCTCCTAACGCTGCTTTACAGCTTGATCTTTCTTCACTTGTCTGCAACTTCATGATGAATCCAAATTTACGGTATATGGTGCATTTGGCATAATTTTTTGTTCTTTGTTACCACGGAAGCTGGTTTTGTCAAACTCCAGAACTGCATTTTTTTTTAAGTGACCACTAGTGGGTTGTTTAGAGCCACAGGATCTCCAGCATCAGTCTGTACCCTGACTCTAATGAATCTGTGCCTGTAGTCCTCTCCATTGCACTGTGTGTTGCCACTTCTCAAGGCATGTGCTTTCATATCAGGCTTGTATTTCTTCATACATATTTTTGTTAGTCATAAGAAAATTCTCTTGTGCAGAAGACCTAGTGGTTACTATTAACTATATAAAGCTTTGGTTATACCATGTGAAAAGTAAAAACTCTAACTTAAAAGTGGCCAACTGATCATTAGAAAAATTGCAGTTACATTTAAACCAAGTGAAAACAGAGCTCCAGGTAAGACAAGAAAAGTTCAGAAAAAACAAAGCTGACAAGTTTCAGTTCTGAGGCCTTGCAAACTCAGTGTAAAGCCAACGGCGTACTACTAGCAATGGCAATACTCTTTCTCCTGGGTTACAAGACAATAGTGCACATCTGTGTTCAGGCCTCTTAAGGAAGTCAATAGCATAAGACCGCCACCTCCAGCAAGCTGTCTATTTCTTAGGTGCTGAAGCTTGCGTCAATTTTCTGCGGTAATTAAGTTTTTAAGCTAAGCTGAATGAATACAGGCCTTTATGCTCCCTGAGTGCCAATGTGATGACGACATGAAATGAATAGCAGGGGATAAAAAAAGAGACAAAATCTAAAGGATTATACAAATAAATAGCAGATTCTTTTCATGACAGAGCTGAAACTTAGCTCTTTTTAAGATTGAGATCCCTTGATTTCTCAGCTACTGGCTACAGAATAATCCCCATCCTGCTGATTTAGTTTATAGAGGAGTAGGATCATAGCAAGCCGGAATGAAAATACAACAGCAGGGCAAACTTGAAAGCATTTGCCTTCAGACTTTGATATCTTTGAGAAATATTGATCATTTATAAAAATGACATTAATTTCTCAGTTTCACGTAAACTTGGTGAATGAATTAGGCTGGTGTTGGGACATCTATTTTGCGTAAGTGCAGATAAATGAAAATCTAAATATCTAGATGTTAGTAGGTAATTAAGTAAAGTCATGTGTCCATACTGTGAGTGAACTGGAACCATGATCCTTTTTCCAGAGGAGTTTTTTCAGGATGGATAGGAATCATTTCTTTACCAGTATGGTACGCTGTCCAGTCAGTACATGCAGCCGACCAGATAGGAATATGGATGAGTGGGCCTTTCCCATATTAAAATGATTAAAAGAAATAAAAATTTTCAACAAAACCTACTCTCTCTCTTTTTTTTTTTTTTTTTTATTAAGAAAAAAAAAGGGGGAAAGATTTTTAAATTAGTATCCCTGGTTTTGGAACTCTCATCAAATCTGTATTATTGTCTTGCTAAATTCAGTGCTGTAAAGAAAAGTCAAAACAAGGGCAATCAATCAATTTCAAAATAGCAAAAAGTGTCCAGCAAAAAAACTTCCAAACAGCATTGTTTTTTTAACTCAGAATTAAAAAGAATCTATTTTACGTTATCTGGGTCAAGTAAAAGGAGGTGATTATCACACAGTATTCAGTGTTGTTGCAGCCTCACCTTGAGTACTGTGCTTAGTTCTGAGCCCCACACTTTCAGAAGTGAGTGAACAAGTGTGGTGAAAGAGCTAGGTGGAATGTCTTATGAGGAGCAGCTAAGGATGTTGGGTTTGTCTAGTTTGGAAAGAAGGAGGCTGAGAGGAGACCTCATTGCTCTCTACAGCTTCCTGAGTAGGATAAGTAGAGAAGGAGGTTCTGAGCTTTTGTCTCTGGAACCCAGTACTAGGACTTGTGAATAGGTTTAAAGTTGCATCAGGTAAGGTTTAAACTGGACATTAAGAATGGTTTCTTTACTGAGAAGGTGTTCAAACACTGGAACAGGCTTCCCAAGCCTGTCAGTGTTTAAGAGGCATTTGGGCAATGCACTTAATATGCTTTAACTTTTTTGTCACCCCTGAAGTGGTCAAGTAGTTGGACTAGATGATTGCTGTAGGTGCTTTCCACCTGAAATAGCCTATTAAATTCTAATGGTGAATTTCAGGAAAACATTTGAAGTTTGACTTTCATTTACAAAGAAGAATTGGAAGAACAAATGAGGAAAGAGATAAGCCCTTCAAAAAAGCAGAACCTACATTTACTTAGAAGTTCCTTGGTACTATGCAACAGGTTAACTGTCCTATCTTATAAACAGAATAATTTCTATTGTCTCTTCTATTTATGCTTTTCCTTTTATCACTAAAGCTAATGAAGGATCTTGCACTGACTTCAGTCAGTGGGTTAAGGATCAGCCATATTGCATCCAGAAATTTCAAATGCCTTTTGTTACACCAGAAATAGCATTTTGAATAGTTAGGTGAAAATGGCCTGGGCTATTTTATACTTTTTTAAAAAAGCTGTATTATTTACCTTCTTTCTTTGTTACAGCTTTCTTTTCTCAATGCTGCTTCATTCTTGTCAATGCAATGCAGGTTTGAATAAAGCAGTGCTTTCTTTTATAGGTTTCTCTGATGTTTGCTACTAGTCAGGGATAATCCTATATCTTTGACCAGAAATACATTACTCTTCCTTTCATGAATTTGATTTTGCTTTCTCCTGTCAATATCAGGTTGCTAGTTTCTGTCCATTATGGCTTTTAGGTATTAGTAGCAAGATTCCACTGTTTTCAGTTATTTGTTCAATCATTTACATTTATGCATTTTTTTTTTTAAAAAAAAGTGCTTTAGCAAGTGAACAGCAATGCAGAAGTAAACAGAGAAGAAATCCAGACTGAAAAAGAATGCAAGTCATAAATGAAACGTGTTTGATTGTATGTAAATTGCTTTTTATATTACCAGAAGTAGTCTGTAATTACAGTTGCACTTATCAGTGGGAACAAAGGAAGCATGGTTATATTTCATGCTTACTTGTAAAAATCACAGTGGGAAATATTGTGAAAAGCTTTCTCTTTGAATTCAGAGGCAGCTAATGAAATAGGAGTCTGTTTATCCAACCTCCAAAACAAAGTAGATAATACGCAAACTTAACTTCTTACTGATTTTGCATCAGTAAGAATCTGTTATATTAGGTTCTTCAGAAATTCAAATTGCAGCTGATATAGTCTTATATGTCTCTTACATAAATCCTGTTGATAATTAGGAATCAAAAAATGAACTTTAGAAAAATCCCAATAAATAAAAATTTGTAAAACCCAATTGTCTGAAAGTATGCTTAATAAAACACTTTAATATTCTTCACAAATTTGGAAGATGTGTATATATATAATATATATATATGAAAAAAAAATAACTACCACCAGTTTCAGAACTTTAAGTCTTTAATAGACTAATTAACAATATTAATTAACTTGCTAATTAACAAAAAGTCCTAATCAACTGATGTGGGATTGGATTTTTCTGCCCATCTGAACCCTGTGATCCGAAGGGGCCCAACTCCCTGCTTCCTGGTCGGACTATATTTATTTGCTCATCTTTCCTTTACATACATATGGCAGAGGAATGTGAGAAAATTAAGAATGTATGTTCTAACTTACAACATAATTTAGAACCTTCTGAGGTTGTAGTTAAATTTATCTCTGCCAAAACTGAAGGTGCTTGGCTTTCTATGCAAACACATAAAATGCATCCTTCAGTAGTTTTAGGAATACAGCAAGACTTACTCCACACAAAAATATTTATTTGCTTGGCTAAATCCTCCACTAAATTAAAACCCCCAGATTTTAGTAATTATGTCTTACTTGACAAACAATGCTTTAAATGACAGGAAATAATGTTTTCTAAAATAGAAAAAGTTTCCTGAGATCAAAGCATTTGCAAATAAGTTCTAGAGGGTTCACAAAATGCATCCAATCCTGTCATCCGTAATATGACTTGCCACACACTTAAGTGTTCCAACACTCTTACCCTTTCCTGCCAGCAGATATGAAACCTGTATTATTTTTATCTGCCAAGTCTACATTGAACTTTCCATTTTTAACAAAGTATTTGCATTATTTTATGCAAATTTTAAGTTTTTAATAAGTGTGATCAGATTTAAGGCGAAAACTGACCTATGAAAAAATACATAATTGTCACCTAAATGAAAGGCAACATTGTTCTTTCCCTATAAGATACATATTAAAAAACTCCAAACAAGTAAATCTGTTGAACTTGAGAGCATATTTTTGATCAAGAATTTATATTATTAGTTTTGGTGGGATTATCTGAAGCTTTCTGAAGATAGACATATTTAGCTTCTTTGTAGAATACTAGACATTAAAGAGAAGACAAATACTTGCATTTAAAATGGTGCTGTATTTCTTCACATAATTGGGAAGAGGAAAGTAAGAATTCTGTGTCCTTCTGTTGCATAATAAATTGCTTCATTTGACTGGATTATATATCCTGTTATAAAGCCTTTCACTGTTTCCCAAACAGTTCATGTGTCTCAGTTATCAGTGACAAAAAGTCTCAACAAGGCACTGAGCCTAAAGGATGGAACAGGAACCAAACACGTTCAGTGCAGTATGGCACTACTTCCAATCACAATAGGCTGGCTTTCAGTTATAAACAAAAACATTGTTCCAGTTGTCTGAAAGCTGAATAATTTGTTTTTCCGACCTTTTTAGATTTTTTTTCTTTTCCTTTTACGGAAAGCCAAATTTAAAAATAAAACAATGGTTTCACAAAAAAGTTTCCCTTCATTTAAAAAATGTGACTTTGGTTATGAAAAGTAATAGAAATAAATTTTAATTTCTCACTGAATATAATATACTGAAAAATGGATGTTATTTTATACTTGGACAATCAAAACAGTAACTAGATTTTGACAGTTCATTAAATCCTAGTGAGAAGTTTACCACAATGAGATTGTAGTAAAAATCTTCTCAATGCCTGAAGTACAGTACTGGACACTAAACTTTTAGTATGTAGCTTGGCCAGGGGAACACAGGAAATTAGAAGCCATCAAAAAAAAAATCAAAAGCTAAACCCCCAAACAAAACAAAATATCCCCTTTTCTTTCATTCTTTGATTTCCTTCTAGTAAGACACACAGTCCTGAAACTTTCTTCTGCTTTTCTATGGTAATGAAATAATGCTTTGCACTTGCCTTTCTCCTCTCACACACAGATCTCAAGTGCTTTACAGAGATGAAGAATCCTGAGTGGCTCCACTCTACAAGAAGTGCATTGGGTTTAACTATACTACATTTCAGTCTTCCTGCAGAATGAGCTGAAAATCTGTGGGTAACTGTTTCCCACGTTATTTGTGTTTTCAGTCTGTTGCATGATTGCTTGTAGGAAAGATTGCCTGTTGTTGTTCCATTCCATGTCTCCAGACCCCCTCAGAAATGGAAAGGCTATTTCTCAGTGGAGTTCTGGGGTTAACTATTTTAATACAGCAGAAATGAAATAAAATGAAAATAACCAGCTGCAGGAAAAAAGCATGGCATTTGAGACAAAAAGGTGACATTTTGCTGTCCTTCTTCAGTTCCTTTCTTAGGGCTGTCTTCAGCTTTCATATAATTTTGTTGTTTATGTCTCAAGGCAAAGTCTACACATGGACCAGAAAGGAAAATATGTATGTTTTCCATTATTGTTATGATGTGTTTACTTCTTTTTTACATTAATAATGTTGCTAGTCAGTAGTGGGGAAGATGTTTTTGAAAATGTTATAGTGCATCCTGAAGTATACATATGTTGTTTCACAAAACATGTAACATTAAAATCTTCATATAGCAGATTTTCACATGACAGAATCTTTAACAGAAATCTCCAGTAATTCAGATTTTTACATAATACATCCTCAAGGCTAAGAATGACCTACCTCCTTTCCCCACAGGATTTCAAAATGAAAATCAAACTGTACTTTTAGCATCAATTGGTAAGTATCATCCTTCCTACTAAACTAACAGTCATTTTGATGCATATAATTTATTTTTAAAGATCTCATGAGTTAAAAATCTTAACACTTTCAGAAGGACTCTAAGTCCTAGAATTTAAAAAAGAAAGTATCATTTAATATAACCCTATATAGGCAGCTATTCCTGACTAATTTGCTTTTTTCCTTCAGCAGGATAGAGACAATTTAATTTGAAATGATTTGGCAAAATTTTATTTTTATTTTTTTTTTGCTGTACAGAGCTTGATTATTAATCAAGTCCAACTGTCTGAAGGGACATCTTCAGAAATAAAAATAGTTATTCAATTTTGAAAAAAATATTTTAATAGTCTGTTTTATGGTTGTTTTTTATTATTTCATACAACAAGAAAATAAAAGTAGTTTAGTAGTTTTTTTAAATTAGTATGTGAAGTTGTATTTTTCTTCTAATCAGTCCAAAGAGATATAATGCCTAAACTGTGCTTCTCAGCTGCCTTATTTCTGTATCTTATAATTTTTTCTTACAGCTCAACTTGTATAAGACTCCATTGGGTAAGTATATAGTTTTCCAAAGGCAGAGGTGATTACATCATGTGCATGCTACTATTTTTGATGGCATTTGTCTCAGGAGTAATCTTTTTAGAGATAACTGGGCTTCAACTGTCATCATCAAATATGCTTGAAGCATCTTTAAACACAGCATGACATTCTTCAGTTATGGACTTACTCTCAGACTTCAGCGTTGCACTTCTGGAGGTTCTGATTCTGCATCAACAATACATACCTATCTTTCTTCTCTGTGTAACCCTTTCTATGTTACTCAAATAGTAGACTGAAAAGAATAGCAGCAACTCATTGTAATTGCATAGCTAGCCAACAGTGAATAATTTAATTAGAATTCATTATCATAATTCTAATCATGAAAAGATAATATGGCATTAAATGGGATACAATTATGTCATTTTAATGCTGAGCAATGTCTAAATGCAGTTTATATATACATACATGCATAAATATGTTTCGATTTATAGATATATAAATGTATTTTTATTCATCTATACACAAACATATATGTGTATGCTTCACCCACCCGCATGTACTCACGTCATGCATACAGGGAATGACTAATGTGGATGCAGACACCTGCGCAGTAGCTGCCTGCATGCAGCTAAAGAAATCCTACCTAATATGCCCAAATAAGAACGTACCAACTTCTAAAACTCTTTTTCTGTAGTGTGAAGCTCATTTACAACATTATACCTATGAACTTCGAAGCTTTGCTGGTTTAGGGTACTTTGGGATTAAAAGGCAAGATTCTGGAGCTCCAGCATGCCACGCTTTCTTTACTATGAGACTCCGTCAACTGTGCAGTTTACAGCTATCTGGTAAAAGCTGTGAACACTTTCATGACATAGGAATCCCACAGAAAGGAGCAGGTTAAACAGTTTGTTCAAAGCAAAACTGCAAACATTTAGCATGTTAAATGTCCTATGACAGATTTAATAGTTACAATGGCTGGTCCTCATTTCTGTACTTAAATCAATATTTTAGGGATTGAGTTTTAGAGAAACATAACAAAAACAATAAAGATGTCAATGTCACTAAAGGATGGATTCATAACAGGTGAATATTTGTACATTATTTCTTTTAGTGAATCATTACTCATCCCTAATTTCAGTTTCAGTCAGGGAAGTAATGCTTGCCTCTCCCTTTCCAGGAGCAAGACTGGAATTGGTTTTTATGTAAATTAAATTCTTTAGAACAATATTTCTTCCTGCCCCTATTCATTTAATAACAACTGAATGTAAGAACCCTTTCTGTCTGACTTTTTTGCATTTGAAACAGCCACCTTTCATTCATGTCCCTTTCCCCACCAATTTGGTGGGACTCTGAAGCCAGAAGAAGATAATAATTTGCTTAGACACAACCATTACAAGCTTCAAACATAGCTTATAAATTTCATATAATTTGAAAGCTTTACTGGGATGATATGCACCTGCAAATTGTTAGCTAACACCCACAGGCAGATTTTATGGCTCATACTCTGGTCTTTAACAACTCACAGTGCAGGCAGCTGGAGGAATCTAAGAATGGTGAACGCTTGAAATTTGTCCTAAGTGGTGTTGACGTTACAGTGACTGAAAGATGCAACAGCTCCCCTTCCCCTTAAATGTTGATTTTTTTTTTCTCTCCTCTTTTTTTTTTTTTTTTAAGGGAAAAGTGCCTCTGATCCAATCCAACAGAAAAACAAAAACAGACATAGAGGTATCTCTGGGATTGCAAATCATAGCCAACAATACAGCTGCAACATTATAAAACAACCCCAGAAGGACTGATGATTATCATTATCTGGCATCTATCCAGACTTAATGGCCTCCTTCTCATCAGAAAAAAAGCTTAAATGTGTTCCACAAGTCATTCCTTTTGGCTATCTTCAGTGCATCTGTATGAATGTGAATACTGAAACTGCAGAGTTTTTCATTAGGGAACCACAGCCTTTTGCTATAATTTGAAAAAGATTGAGCTGCATAGGAATTATCTTTTTTTTTTCTTTTTGCATCAGAAGACTGAAAAATAATAATTCTGACGTCTGTTAAAAAAAAAAAAAATCAACAATTGCACATCCTGGTCCTAAGGTATGTAATACAACATAAGATCTGAGTGCTTTTATGTGATAGAATTCTATTATTATATTCCCTTAGAAGCATGGATTCTGTGAATTCTTTAATGCTATACCTAGAATATAATAAATACATTCTTACATATATAGTAGATGATCTGTTTTGCATTAAGCTGTGTAAAATCAGTAGCTGCAAAACTGCCACAGATTTTTATTTTCATATTTGTTAAACATACATTTTGAGTTAATTTGGATATAGTCATTCCATATGTACAATATTTGCAAATAACAAATATCATAGAAAAATCTTGTGCAGCTTAATAGAATCAAAACAACTTGTTTTCAAAAAAATTAACCAGAAATACCTTTTTTTTTCCTCAGAAGTTTAGAACTTCAAAGAGAGTTTTTCATAAAACGTTTCAACTGACATCTAGAATTTGAAAAGGAAACATATTGCTTTTCTTTCATGTCATAGCTTTAAAGATGATACAAAATTTTGTACTTCTTTGTAGCAAATATATTTTTCTATTCAAGAACTCATTTTTTTCTGAAAAGATGATTCAGGAAAAAAAGCCCATATGGAGCAGACTACAACCACCTGAAAATTCTAGAACAGAACAGAACCAAGTTAAACAGAGCAGAGAAAGAAGCAGGGGACAAGATGGAGCAGATGACAGCTCATTTGAGCTGAATAAAAGTTTCAATATTTTGGCATTTCAAAATATATTCTGTGGTGAGGGTCTAAGTGTGTCAAATACATTGAAAACTTTGGCCTCCCCGACAAATTGCACTCGCACCACTGAAAACCTGTTGTGCTCCTAGTACTTCCAGATGAGTAGAAAACCTTCTTTTCTGTCTTGTCTTCTTTTTTTTGATTTGGTTTGGGTTTGGTTTTTTAGTTTTTTGGTTTTTCTTTTTTTTAGTAGCAACTGTGGAATTGGCAGTAGCCTGGGGTTTATTTTAGTTCCAACTTGCTTTAAACACTCTTTTATTTTTTTTATGTGGTACAGCATAGTTTTGTAGCTTAAACACACTTGGCAAATCCTCTCTTATTTGTTCAAATTGTCCCCCCCTCACACTTCATACGTAGCTAACCAAAACTGAGCAAATACTTCCAACTGTCTTCATACCAGGCCAGAGGTCATCCCAATCGGAAAACAGGGGCTTCAGATGGTATTTCCTTTATGTAAGCTAATTACAACCATATGTATTCTGTGACAGAAAGAGAGGCATATAAGTATCAGACCCATTAGCCAGGATAATTCCTCCTTCCACAGCTGATACCCTCTGTGTTGCTTTTGTCCTGCAGTCTAGTATAGTTTGTGCTGCCTGGTTTTAATTATTTTGTTGTTGCTTCTGCCCTGTTATTTTGTTTATTGCCAGCAGTGATTTTTAAGGCATGATATTAGAATTCAGCTATTTGTGTCTGATAGATAGGGCAGTTTTGTCTCTATTGAATCTTGCCAGGCAATTCTTGGCTTTTGCCTGCTGTTGCCTTTGTTCAGGTGGAAGATCTGGAGCATAGACAGCAGAAAATTCAGAATCCAGGAAAGACACACCATGCGTGCATTCAATTGTGCTAATGAGGAAGCATTTTGCAATTCATCACCAGGATTCCCTTTAGACCACTAAATGAAAGAAATATAGTCATTCAGGTGATCAGTTTGGTGTAAGCATGTATGCATCAAGGAAATCTGGTATTCAAGGAAACAAAAATTATGTTTGTGAAAACCACACTGATCTTCAGTTTCAGTGTCTTCTGGATTTGTCCATGCTGCTCTTGTCTGAAGACGCAGGCTCTGGAAAAGTAAAGGGTCCCCATTTTTCAAACCACGGAGCCCAAGCAGGACCCACATGATCAGGGCAAACAGGATTTGCTCTGCAGTGACAGCCTCATGCACACTCTGTAATACCAACATTCTTAACATTGCCTTTTGCCACCTGCACTCAGCATGTTGTCACAGTCATTAACTTAGAAAACTAACACAAGCCAAACAAAAGCCTCTAGAATAAATCAGTTGCCATAAGAAAACAATTAAAAAGTCACCTGTTGTGAAAAAACATATTTAATCTAACATGGGTAAAGAGACCACCCAAGAGTATCCAAAAGTTGTTATGTTTTTCTTCTCCCCTCCTTCCCTCAGGCCTGTTATTTGCAATACAGGTACATTTATATGAATGACTAATTGTGAAGGACTGGGATGATGATTTCATTTCAACAACTTTGTCTGGATATTACACAGGATGTTAAACGGTGATTAGTGAACAAATATTTTTTTTTAACAAACTAAATAGCAGAATCAGATAGCAATATATTTAACTTTGTGGTTTAAAATATTTACTTATTTTTAAACTAACCCATAACTAAGACAATATGGATTGTGATTTCTCAAACCTTCGTGCGCAAAATTATCTTTACCCAGGTAGATAATCCCAGGCCAATCTTGCGAGAGAGGCTTCAAGATCAAACCCCTGGAAATTCAAGACGATTGCAAAATTTATTATCTGTACTAAATTTTATGTTTAGGATAAAACTTCAGTCAGGGTTGCAAACACTTCAGTAGTAATATCTGAGCCCATTTGGACGCTAAAATGATTATAGTAATACCAAATGAAATTAATTCTGTTGAAGCTTAACCCTGAAATAGATAAAGACCTATTATACATTAGAAGTCTCTACACTTCGCAAGCTTTCACACATGTATTGCCTTTCACATGGAAATAACAATTGCTCCAGTGATCCAGTGTATAATTTATGACTATAAAGAGTTACCAAATTTAATTTCTGACCTAGAATGTTTGTTGACAGCTCACCACAAAGGCTATCCTGTTGCCATTAAATGCTAGGGAATCATCTGTTTAAGACTGGGATGGGAGTTTATAGTGAATATGTCACAGAACTAACTTACGACCTTTTAGATGCCTAAATTAGAGCTAAACTAAACTTAACTCTGTGATTTTAATATATTTCAATATGCCTATCATACACCCTGGAGATGAACAAGAGTTTCTTGAATTTTTATGTGCTGTGGCATATGCCTGAAATGATAGAAAAAGCCTTGCTCTCCTGTGGCAGTGCAATGTGGAGAACAAATCTGTTTTTTCATATGCAGCTGGGACAAGAGCCTTCAATACTGTCATAGGTGTTTGAGGCCTATATGAGACACAAGGAATATGAGATAAGGGACTGAAAGGTGAATGGAGAAAAGGTTAGGGTTTTTTTTTTTTTACAAAGTGGGACTCAAGGAGATAAACTGCACAATCATAAGTAATAAACTGAAATGAAATGAAGACATGAAGGGTGGCTGCCACTCTTCAAGCATATTGGTCTGAGAACCAATGAGGCCAGGACAAGCTGGGTGACGGAGAGGGAAAGGTGGTTTGGGTGAGGCATCTGAATTCAGAAGCACACAGAAAAATAATGGGAACTTGGTGAACAGTTTGCACATTGAGGATGGGTATAGTTCTCATGAAACATAGTGAAGACTGGCTGACAATGGGGAGTAGTGATGAGCAGAGATCATGTTAAGGGCTGAGTTGATTTCAGTGAGGCAGTGCAGAGGGAAGAACATGGTAGAGCCCAGTCAACTTTGTAAAAGTCTGCAGGTGACCCTCAGTATCACATTGAATACAGTATTTTCTCAGTGTCTGGTAGACCAAGACTGAAATCCTTCCATATACAGAAACTTCAAAATTATTCCAAGCCTCACTCAAAGAAGATGGCTGGACTTTAGGCAGCTCCTGGGTTTAAGAAAAAATTCCATTCCGGATTTCAGCTACCTCAGAGAAGTGTTCGCTGGAAATATTTGCTTATGCTAGAAAACATGTATTTTTAAGTGGGATTATAAAGGGGGTATAAAAAGTAAAGGTGAATGAAATATAAACTTTCAGGCACAGAGAAACTAAGCATTTTGCTGTAGGTTGCAAGGCAAATAAATCTCTGTCAGAATCAGAAACTGGACTTGGTACATTGTCCACAGACATCTCTTCTGATCACTGGATTTCTCATAATTGCTTAAAAAAAACCCCAAACAGTTACTATGTGTATAGATAAGTGAAAAAATGTTTTCTTTTTAGTTACAAGCACTTCATATAGGTGAGCAAGTTAAAAAGCATGTGACAAGAACTCTCTGCTGAAGAATTTAAACAAATATTTGTATTTGTTTGTTCTCCATTTAAAAAGAGACTCCCTAGAGATTCTTTAGCCGCCTTACTTTTGAGAAGCAAGTTTCTACATCCTCATCTCACTCAGAGGCTGCAATTTTCAATGGTCTTTAAGTCTGAGAATGTGATTTGGTTAAAGTTCTTGCCATAGACTCAGGTGTTGGCAAGATTGCTGTAATTTTCTACAAATGATGACACAGGTGGCAAAATGCTCCTTTGTGTCAGCTGAAGATTCAGCATAGGATGTTTCAATGACTATTCACTCAAAAGTCTTTCCTGTTGCTTAGTGGTTTTAATTTTCTGGATATGTTCTGTTTGAACTGAAGTGGGCTGAGAGTCTTGTCTTGCTACTGGTAAGGTTCACTGTCATTCCCGGATGCAGATGAGCCAAACTCAGAACCTCATATCCAAATCTTTCCAATATCAGGCAGAAAGGATCAGATGTGAATGTCCTGTTCAAAACCCACCACTGTGGCTTTGATCCTAGGTCAAATCCAAAATTAGAAGGGGCCTCTTTTATAGCTCCAATTTGGACACAGACAAATTCTCTGTTCATTAGATTGTGCTCCAAGAAGAAAGAAATTGTATGCAAGTTTGCCACTGTTCTGTATGAAGACAGGCCTGAAAACTAACCTTAGTTTTGCCTTAAGGCTGAACTCTAAACCGTACCCCAAATTAATGCAGGTTTGTGTCTGACTTCCTTATTCTACCTGAATCCATGGCTCATAAAAGTGTGTTTCTGAATAATGATTTACTTGGGTTTGGAATGCATTAGATTATATCTAATTGCAACTACTTGTAAAAGCCCCTTATACATTGGAATGCTGCATCACTTATCTGCAGGGTACCCAGTCTGAACAGTGACTGAATGAGTAAAGACAAAGAAACAAAGAAATAAACAACAAACAAACAACCTCTCCCCAGAAAAAAATTAAAGCAGGGTAAAGATTTAATTTTTTCCCCACTTTGTGGGGAGAGCTCCAGAAACCAGAGCCAAATGAGGGAGAAGCAGCAGCAACGGCCGCCAGCAAACAGCAGATACAATGTAAAAGAGCAAGAGAAAACCATTCTGAAGAAAAGGCTGCTCCTTTCAGTAGAAGTTTGTGCAAACATGAAAGCCACCTGCAAACTCTTCCAGCAAAGTGAAAGTTAAATCCAAAGGCAGTGAACAACTGAAAAAAAAAGGTTGAGAAAAAAGATACCTTGGAACAGAAATGACCAGTAATGTTTACAGTAACTCTTCTGAAATTTTGGGAGGAGGAGAAAGATGAATATCATTCAATTGTACTTATATACTGTACTGATAAACTGTACTGATAAACATAGTAATGTTATTCTCCACTACAAATACTTTCCATAACCCAGAAAGAAACTGTGCTAGTCAGGTTTTTTTTTTAGCTCATGATGGTAGAATAAAAAGGATAAGAACAATGCAACCTAATGATAAGTAGTTATTCAGTGATATCCCACCCTCCGAAGGAAATTTAATCACCTAAACATGGAAACATTTTAAAAAAATTGTATATGGATAACTTACATAAAAGCATTGTTAAGGGTAGACTAGAAAGAAGAATGTAGTGCAGCTGGTGGAAACTGTGGATGGCTACAGGAAAGTCAGAATGCATGTTTCCTCATTTGTCTTTTTTAAGTACATCCAATTAGCTCATGGATTGGAGGAATATTATTAACAATACTTGCATCACAACTAGAGAAAGCTGAATTTGCACAAAATGGTTTTGAAACTGTTATTTTGTAAAAAATATATTGCCTAATATTAAAACCCCCTCTTCCTTTTCCTAGGCCCAATTCCAAATCAAGTGATCACCTTTTGCCCTCACATCTACTGTGTTTTTATAAAAACAAATAAGAAAAGAATAAAGCTTGAGGCTTCATGAAGTTCTGCTACATTTCCTCAATTAATGTGAACGTTTGATGAAATATCAGGATGGTGGAAGGTTATGTAGCATTCTCTCATGAACATTTATTTATCACTCTACAGGCTGCAGTTTCGATTTTTGCCATATCCCCACCCTCTAAAAAAATGCCCACAAGGACCAAAAATGGTGTTATAGTCAAGACTTCTCTGAAAAAGAATACTTTGAAAGGTGCTAAAATAGCTGTTAATTGCTTTTGCTTGCAAAATTGGTTTTGGGTGCAATTATTTTTTTTTGAAGGTTAGTGTATTTCATTTTTACAATTATCAGGCCTACTCTCTTTTACTCTGCTTTAAATTCAGACAAAATTGCTTTCTCTATGATGTTTCACCACAGCACTTCTTGCTCACTCTATGCCTCCTTTTGAATTTGGCTTCAGGTGTTAACATTTATACTGATTCCTTGATGCCTTCTACTACTCAAGTTCTCTCTGAGTAGCTAAGTCATGTGCGCAACTCCTTAATATACTTGCAATACAGATCAAACTCTTACCATTCGTCTACATACTGTTTTTATCTTACCCGCCATCCTTTTCATTCTTGGCTATGACTCTCTTGTGGCTGAGCCACGCTGGTGTACCTACACTGCTAGTAAGTAAGAAAGAGAACAGTTTAGGTTCTGGATCCTGCTATTTGTTTAGTAGCTTGTATTCTGGCACTGTTCTGGACCTCTCCAGGTATATCAGAGGGGATTAATCCTAAAGCAATATAGATATGAGGCAGTCCTTAGCAGCCCAGCTACATACACTGGCTTAGTACGTCCCTCCTTGCTCAAGGATGAGCACCAAGCGCTGCTACAGCAAATTAATGCAAGACTGCTGAGCCTGCTCCACAAACATGTTGATTAAGACTAAGTTTATATGTAACTCAAGACCATTCTCTCCTACTATACACATATTTTTTTTTCCTGCATGCCTTCTTTTTATTATCAGGGAAGTAATTAGAGCTATAATACATAGAAAATGAGTGAGAGAAGATTACAAAGGGTTCTTTCTCCCTGCTGTTTTCCTTTATTCTTTTCATCTATTTCATCTAATTCCTGCTGTCCTCCAGGCATCTCTGAATTGTTTAGAGGTGTAATTAATGATGAAAATCCTTCCAGTTGTTACATGCATGTGGTCATGCATACACACTTCAGTGCTCTTCAAAGGAAGAAGTCTAATACAAATATGTATATACTCACAAAAAGATATTTGACCAGGTTTTCTACTGTCTGCTAACAACACAAATTTTTTTAGCCCTTTTAATATTTAACAGAAATTTAATGCATGTAACAGAACCCACCATACGACAGCCCTAAGAACATGGCACAAAATAGCTGGATAAAGTGGCAATCAGAAGAGGAAATGAGTTTTTTCCAAGCAGGAGAAATGTTACAACCCAGTGTAGCTCAAGGGCAGATTGCTCACCCACATTGCTTCCTCAAGGACTGTTTTGAGCTTTGGTTTCCTAAAAGGGGGTTTCCGTATGGAAATTCAGTGAAGAGAAAAGCAAAACTAGACAAGAAGTTTATGAAATGACATGGCTAAAATGAATAAATATATATAGTATTTTAAATGGGGGTCAGATATGAGAAGATTAAAATGATAACTTGAGTGTAGTGTATTCTACATGTATGTTTACAAATACGACTGGATCAAAATTATCTGCTAAGCCCAAGCATATTCATAGAAGAAATAATTATTCTGCTAAAAGATTGGTACTCCTTATGTGTATATACAAATTATTAGTATGACACATTTTCAGTTGACATTACTTTGACCATTTTTCATGTGTTGACTTAATATGCACAATAAAAGTCTGTGGGATTCTGGAAACAGGAGAAGATGTTACCTTCTTAGATAACCTGATACAAAATTTACTTCTTATCTGCTTGTCCATTAAAATGAGACACATAGACCAGTTGAGACAGGTTGATTATTGTTTAGCTGCAGGGAACCCCAATTTCCTGGAATGTGTCCACTGCAAGAAATGTCTCAAGTTATTTTTCAAGCCATAGGCTCAACAACCTGATGGCTTGGCAGGGGACTTTGGAATGGTAGGGACAGGCCTTAGGGGTCTCCCTGGCTTTAGGAACCCTGTGACCCACTGCATGGGGCAGTCACTACTGTCTTTTGACCTAAAGACCCTGACATCTGTAGGCTTGGTAGCCTGTCAAAGTAGGTTTATGAGGCAGATTTATGTTTAAAGAGTGTGCTTGTGAGTACTTTAAATTTCCACTTCTCTAACTGGCAGGATTCCTTTCTCATATTTGATAAAATTAAAACAACAAAAAATTCAAAGGAATTGACACCAACTGGCCAAATCTCTTTATTGTGTGCTGCCTAGTAAATGTTGTGAATCAAATATCCAGATTTGTAGGGAATTAACAAAAATTTCAGCATTAACATCTGCACAATTCTGCTACCTTATCTAATACGAGGACCAGCTGTCAGCGTTCTGCATTTGGTGTGCTAGTTATTTTGGAGCACACTACGTGCAAAGGAGCGCACATTTCTTGTTCCTCCAAGGAAGCGATAACCAAACCTAATGACACCATTCTGATCGTCAGATAGGTGTATATACAGAAAGATTCCCCCCCCCCCCCATTTAGGTGTTAACTGCATGTTTATGTGTCCTTGTATTTCAGTACACACAATGAAAAATCTTAAAGTGTCTATCTTTTCTACTCATAGTGCTGAGGCTTATGATTTTAGCAAATATATGATTGATTCCCTCTTAGCTAATGCACTGGGAATTAATTTCTTCAAAATGCCAGATGTACTTCATGATGCTTAGGTTAGTGAAATTGTACATATAGAATGAGAAAGAAAAATAATCTTTCAGAAGTGTACATTTTAAACTAAGTCAAGCCATCAACTACTTCCAGCCATCTAATAGTCTCCAGGGAAATTCCCATAATGTGGTCCTTATTGCTTAATCATTTATTGTTGTTAAAACAGCATTTATACCTTTGTTAGGATTATGTATATGATTAACTCGTAAAAGTTTCAAATATACAGGGCTGGTTCAGTAACTGGTATAAATTGCCATTTTTCCTTGATGTAAAAGAATTATTCTGGACAGGATAACCTAGAGAAGTACTGAAGACAGCTGGTTATATCTCTTACTTAAAGTCAAAGTGAAAATACTTTGAGAAAGAGATGGAAAATTCCTCTTGTCTTTCCTTGAATTTGCACCAACAGGACATAGGAGCTGCTAAATCCAGAGGGAAAAAAGAGACAGTAGGAAAAATTGCTCAGAACAGGAGTATCGTCTAGGATGAATATGAAGGGGATCAGTTAATTTTACTCTGTAAAGATGTGGAATTTGGACTTAAAAAAGTAGGAGAACAGCTGTCTTTACTGGAGCAGTTAAAGAAGATATGGACTAATTTTTTTTCAGCTTCTTATATATGAAACTCTTTGTACCCTAATGATATCTAGTACTAATGATATCTACCTCTATTGAAGTCATTCAGGTTTGTGGCTCCATTTTGTTTTCTGGCTTGTGTTTGGAGTTTGGTTTTTTTTAGAATTCCTATTGCATTTTGGTACTGGCTCCATATGATAAGAAGTGTAATATGGAAAAATAATCTTAAGAACAATACTATTTGTTACTGAAAGCTTCTGTAAAATATGGGAAGGGGACAAGACGTGCACTTCTGACTAGAACTGATGAGCTGTGCAATGAAAAGCCTACGGTAGGATTACTTAACATTTTCCTTTATCTCACAGAAGTGTATGATGGAAGTAGATGACTGTTTATTCCTGTTCTGTCAAACTCGGAGTGATGCCTTCTGAAGTTCTGAATGGCTGAGAAAGGACATGTACGAAGCCTTAGGTGGTCATCAGTGTAAACTCTTTCTTTTGTATTTTATCTTTCTAACATCTGTCTGGCCAAAATGACAGTTATAACTCTTTATATAACCATTTATTATTCTTAGTCACTGTTGTTTGGCCAAGACTTGTCAGTTACATTTGGGATTTATATAGTGTCACTGCTGGCAGCGCAAAAACTGAGTAAGAGGCAGAATATCTTCATGCAGCTTCGGGCATTTCTTTTAATTATTTTTTTTTCTGGTCATGAATGAAGTTCAGTTTTGAATATGCATAAATGTCCACAAACCTTGCTGAAAAACACTATTTCAAAATATTTTTTTCTGGTTCAAAATTACAGCAGATTTCCATTTGGATTCAAGGATGTTTGTGCAGTGCTACATTCTACTCTGAACTGAAGTTTCAAGATTTTTAATTTCTGCACTATTTCCACTTCTGTTTTAGAAATCACACTCGTACTAATTTGAGAGGAATTTCTTTCCCTTTGTTCCACTCTGAAGTCAAAATTCTGAAGGTACCAACAGTGCCAGGATTGTGGAATATAAGTTCTGGATATGGAATATCCTATAGGAATAAAATCCACAAAATTGTCTATAGCAGCTGAGAAGAAAGGGCCACACACACTCTTACCTGTTCCATTACACTGACCTAAGCTTTAAGCGAGAAAGGCTCAGAATAAAAGTGGCTGCTTCCATGATTAAAATGATGTGCAGATGAGTTTAAGAACTTCAGCTGGATCTGCTTAACAAATATAAGTTGCTGAGTGCATTTTACCAAATTCTGAATCTATTATCTGGCACTAAAAAAAAAAAAAAAGATGAAGGAAAAGGCAAGCTAATGGTTAAACTGCAATTTGCTCCTTGACAGATGTAATTTGATAAATACTGAGTGAATATTAAGTGCTTTTAAAAGTCCTGCATTAACCGTTTGTCGTTATGACCATTCAGATTGGCCGCCAGTGTTATGGTGAATGCTCTGCACCTTCTTAGTATTAGATCCTCTGTTGAGTCTGAGCTTGTGACTGCAGAATTATTTCATAATGGATAGGAATTAAGGTACAACTGAAAAGAATATTAAAGACAAGTCTTTGTGAAGGTTTATTAACTTTCAAGTAACTGCTGTCTTGCAACCAGTTTTTATTTGCTAAAGTGACCACATATATCACATACTTGTTTTGTTCTAATAAAAATAAAACCATATATCTTGTCAAGTCCTGGCAAAGACAACAGAACCTTGAGCATTCAATATCTCTAATACTAAGCTTTTCAGTTTATCTTCCTTCTCCTGTGTGGAAGTCTTAGTAAAAGATGGTGTCACTGGCATGAAACAAAATAGAGTTCAATATGCAATTTTTTTGAAGAAAAGGTTTATATATGACAATGACTCACTTTTTATTCTTTGCTGGTTTTATAAGGACTTTTTATGATTTACCAGTTCCTGAGATTTTAAAGTTTCAGGTACTCCAGTTGGTCAAAACTCAATGGATCATTTGTTTGATTAATTCCAGCCTTCCAATACATTTTGTTCTCATTTTTCTTTCTGCCAGTGTAATTATTAGTTACATTGTAGATGAGTATGAATAGTTATATCAACATATTTCATGTTGTAATGAGGAAAATATATAGGGGTATAATAAAGATAATGTGACCAACTATATTTGTAAGCATGTCCCTTGATTTATGCTGTTTCTAAAACTGCAGTGATAACATTCTTGGAAGTAAACATAGTGAGGTTTTGTTATGCTCAATGTCATTCTGAAGACATATTCCAGTTGGCTGGAGCCTATGGCTGCAGCTGTCTCTACTTCATTACACCACTTCTAGCACCTGCAGCTTTAGGAAATAGCTAAGATTTTCATCTGACATCTTCTAGACATTAATTTATGCTGGAACTTAAAATGATTTAATCTGTATGCTGGAGGGGTGTGTTCTTTTGTTAAGGGCAGCAACTGAAGAAAATGTGCTTTAGTAATGAAAAGCCATCATTTGCACCACCCTACACAGGAGAAAAATTGAAGTTAAACTAATGTTAATCTAACAAGCAGACAAAGATGATGAATTTCTGATATTTAGACAAACATTCTAGTTTATTTTTCCATTTTCATTTTGGGGGATTTTTTAGGAAGCTCCAATTTGTGAGCTGTTGCATATTACACTGCTGCTTGTATTTAAACGCAAGACAATAAACTGGAGATATTGTCACTGTCATACTTTAATTAAAGGTCTACTTTCCTTTGTCATTTGTATTCTTCTTTAAAGAAAGACTTTTTCTGACCTTTCATAAATGTAGCATTATGAAAGATTTCTTACTATTTACATAAGTATATTCTCAACTTGAAGAACATGAATAGTCCTACTGCTGCCTTTATCATGCTTAAAATCAATCCATTTGTAAGGGGTATTTTGGGGGGGATATGCCTAGAGACATTACAGTGCTCTACTGTCTTTGCAGATACAATGAAATGAGATTCAACAGGGAATTAAGCTCTAGTTTATTAAATATTTCATAAAGATTGTAGTAACTTTAGCAAGCATTCTAATTCACTTCAGTTTCTCTACACTTTAATGCAATCTGTAGCCTTAAAAAACCACATTAACAGAATTGCTCTACTCTGGATTATTACAGTACAGGGATGAATTGATCTCCCTCTATGAATTTCTTTTCTGAAGAATCTCTCTGGCTACAGGTGTTTCTTATGAACTCTAATATTACCTGGAAAAGTATTGCAAAGTTATTCTAATGAAAAAAAGGGTGTAACCTCTGGCCTAATATCTAATATTAGAAGAGATATTTTTGCTACCCTTTCTTCAGCTGTGGACTATTTATGTCCATTTTTGTCCAGTTTTGGACAAGTCTAATTCCCCTTTCTTGTATTCAAAAAATTTCTCCACCAAGCTTCATTTGCTGGATTTTATGTAAAAAAACAGTAAGTGTCATAAATGTGCCAGATTCTTAGGAGAAAATGTAAGTAAAATCTTAGGAAGATATGAAAAAATACCCAAACAAAATGTACGAGACATGACAACACTTAATCATTTTTAAAACACATTAATCTAAAATAGCATGTGATACCGTTCATTGTTAAGATAAATCCACTGAACCACCCATGTATAGTGATATTTGCAAACGTTAAATGTCAAGCTATCTTTCCATTGAAATCGGAATGTTTAAAATTCTGAATTGACAATTAATTTCAATTACTTAAGCAAAAAAATCAAAATCCATGGCCACTTCAACCCCTTTTGGCGTTAGCCCTTCTTGAAACAGAAGGTTGTACTAGATGACCTTCAGGGACCATTTCAAACCAACATTTCTAAGATTCCTCAAGACTAATGTCTTTACATGCAGCTGTTTGAAATATCAAAATATAAGAGAATTCTAGGTCAAAACTGAAGACAAATATAATAATGGTGTAAAAATGCTTCTTCAAAAACTTGCTACTTGTTGCAGATTTCCCACATACGCTAATAGAGTTTATTTACTAGGTGTATAGATGTTCTCAGAAGAAAGTTATTCCTGTATTATGGTGTCTTTGTGATATTATAGATTTTCTGTGTACTTAGGATGAAAAATAGTTGCGGTATCTGAGACATTGCCTTGCAAAAGCTGTAGGTAATCTTCTACTGTTTTATAAACAATTATAAGTGATCAGAGTTATTACTGTGCAGTAGTTTTTTGGGGGTATGTTTCCTGGAAGGCATGCAGGTGTGTGATACTGGTCTCTGTTACAGGAACTGAGCTGTATGAAAACGAAAATATTATATAGCATTCAGCCAGAACACATGTGGAGTGTTAATTACTAGATTGTGTGTGTCTCAGCGAAATGAAAGTCAGAAGCAATTCTTCTAAAAGCACATAAATAAGGAAGAAGGAGATCCGCGTATTTTTTATATTATTTTATTTGTTGTTGAAGTTAAAAATGAAGAAATGCTTTTACCAAGCGCAATTATAAGAAGAAATATAGTATGAAGATCTCTATTACAGTATGTGATGTGAATTCTGAAAATGATGCAGGAATTAGTGTAGCAGTTTAGAAACTTAAAGGATTATTTTCATTTAACCCAAAGTAGACTATAGATTTTGGTAAGTGGTAGGCTGAATATTTACTGCAGGAACATGGAGAACCCTTTGAATTTTCAAATACTCATAAAAGCTTTAATTTGAAAGGACAGGTCAGATATATAAGGTCAGGTTTAATAAAATATTTTAAGATTAGCCTTTTAGTAGACTCAGAACATCTCAAGTAGCAGTTTTACTTGAGGATGACAAAGTAGGTAATAAAATCATAGAAGCATAGAATCACAGCATAGAATAGTTTGGGTTGGAAGAGACCTTAAACCTCACCCAGTTCCAATCCCCTGCCATGGGCAAGGATAGCTTGCATTAGACCAGGTTGCTCAAAGCCCCATGCAACCTGCCCTTGAACACTTCCAGGGATGGGGCAGCCACATCTTCTTTGGGCAACCTGTTCCAGTGTCTCACCACCCTCACAGTAAAGAATTTCTTCCTAATATCTAATGTAAATCTGCCCTCTTTAGATTTAAAACTGTTCCCCCTTGTCCTATCATTACAATCCCTGATAAATTGTCCCTCCCCATCTTTCCTGTAGACCCCTTTAATACTGAAAGGCTGCCATAAGGGCTCACTGGAGCTTTTTCTTCTTCAGGCTAAAAAACCACAGCTCTCTCAACTGGTCCTCACAGAAGAGGTGCTTCAGTCCCATATCATCTTCTCTACCCTCCTCTGGATCTGCTCAAACAGGTCCGCATCTTTCTTATGCTGGGGCACCCAGAGCTGAGTGCAGTACTCCAGGTGGGGTCTTGTGAAAGCAGCATAGAGAAGACTCCCCTTCCTCAATATGCTGACCACAAGGGTAGATCTTTTAGGCTAAACTGTTCTTTAACATAATTTTTGCTACATAAAACACATTGCCTGAAATGGTTTTTAAATTATGCTGTGGTACAGAGATTGTATCTGTGAGAAATACTGGGAAATTTATTTAGCTTGGCAAAGTTATTCCATTTGTGTACAGGGCCTCCAATACAGCTAGAATCAACATCTTGACTACTGGAAGATAAATTCCTAGAGAAACTCTGGAATTGTTGTGTTACGTTACGAAGTGCCATGATGCCTTCTTGCATCACTAACCTGGGTGCTGGGGCACCCTATGAAAGCACAAAGACATTGAGGGAAATATATCTAATACAGTGTATATTTTAGATGTCATAACCTCTTTAGCTTCTAAGTTCAGTAATCTATCTGTTGCATATTGTTTAAAGGAGACCAGATACTGCTCCCTTGTGCTATTGATGGAGGTATGTAAACTGGACACCCAGCAGTTAAGTGTATAAACTGAGAGGCCTGAATCTATCCTGAAGTTGTTTTTCTTTATAAAACACATTAGAGATTATTTTAATTGTTAAAAAAGCCCTTGAGAGACTTTAAGAAGAATAGCAATGCTTGAGAATGTGACGGGTGAAACTGTGTGTGTGAAGAAACTTGTCTCTTTAATTATCACAAAGATAGACAGAGGGATCAACAGGTGAGAGCTTGCTATGACAATTTCAGAGAGCTTCAGAGAATATACTAGCAGTCTATTCAGGGGAAGAATTAGAAAACCAGATTGCCTTCCCAAATGGAGGAACTCCTCTCAACTTGCTGAAGAGTTTGACAGTGCTACACACCCCTGAGTGTCTTCTTGTTGATTTTGCCCACAGTTGTAGAAAATCTTGCTGTTTCTCATTGATAACTGTATCCTGAGTTCCAACTTTTTTTGAAAGATTCTAATAATATTCAGATTCTTTCTTATATATATTCCAGCACCTACAATAATGGAATATTAAATACCTTCTCCCCATGTACTACTCCTTTGTGAACCAGTTAGAAGACTGTTTACATGTGAGATTACAAATGTATGAATAAATATCGTATTAGAGTAATATCCAGTTTATATATATTTATACATTATATATGTACATAATAAGATATGTATAGAGATAAGGCGATGTACTGAGATATCAATACAATATATAAACTTTTATAAGATTATCAATATTTTGCTAAATGGGAGATTACAAATGTTTTAAATGTTTGCCATTTTCAAAAATTGTTATTCAGATTTAATGAAAATCCTGTGCTGATATTACACCTATGATTACCCAAGAGAACAGCCTTACTGATTGCAGTGAAATGGCTCAATCAGAATAATTTATCATATTCATAAGCATTCACAGTACTGAGAACTACGGTTAAGATTTTTCAATCATATATAGCTACATAACGGACTTTTCAGAAGTCCTTTGGCACAAAGCCACCAGATATTCAGACTGAAACTAGACACTGTATAGCTCTGAAAATCAGCAGAAGTACATATTTACATGTAAAAGTATGCCCTTAAATTTGATCCTTAAACTAGATGAAGAAAGCTTTTAAGAGCAATGACAGATAGTCCTATGTTTTCCTGTGTGCCAGGAACTGAGGTTTTACTACTCTTTGGGTAATAAAGAACCTTAGGAAAGGGAAAATCCTTTGTAGCATGTCTCCAGTTGACCTACACAGAGAAAAGTAACACTTCTTGGCGACAGTCCTCAGCATAGTAAACTCATTTGACAATAAACCCTGAATATTGACTTTATTAAACACTGAGCACTGGAGAAGTCTATGTGACAATCTAGATATAGATCCTGGACCTCTAACTTGTTTCAAGTCATCTTTCAAAGACACACTGATTGCCACCATCTGTTAAGAAGCAGCTCTGACAGAGTTATTCAAAATGGCTAACTTTAGATGTTTGTTTTCTATTTGGTCAGTTAAAAGAATTACAAGCCTCAGAACCTAATTAGGTTCCTGATTAAGAACCTAAGTTTAAATGGTTTAAGTTGTGACAGAAGTCTTTCCTTGTCCAGCCACTATAACAAGAGTGTTAGAAAATTAATACAGTGATGGAAGTAATCATTTTCAGTATGTTTTCTCATTTCCTTTATAGGATTAGAAAGTGGTTATCTCTTTACCTGAGTTGGATGAACAAAATTAGAATCTATAGAGATTCCCGCAAAGACAATACTTTAAAAACTTGAAAGAGATTGATGACGTAATACAGATCATGCACACAGTCTTCAAATAGATTTTTGTTCTTTTTCTAAGCCACAGTGTAATGAGAAAACCCGCAGCCATTTTAGTCAGCTTACTTTGAAATCAGTTTTATAATGAGTGCTTCTAAATACATTTTTTTCATAAGATTTTAACAGTAACAAAAAGGAAGAGAAACATCAAGTGATCACTGCAGATTATGACTACTTTTTGAAATGTGTAAATGCTTTATTAAACATTTCAAATTTTAACTGCACAGAGGTTAGAGAATAACAGGAAGTACAGACATGCTGCTGAAAGGGTTCTATGGGTTATAACAGATCACAAGCTGAAAATGACCAACAAAATTAGTTTACCACAGAGATTATAAACATGCAAGGCAAACATTATAATGAAGCATGTAAACATTGTCTGCATTGTTTAGGTGACATATGAAGCAGATGCACTATTATGGCCAGTTTTCGGATTCGTGCTTCAAGCAGGATACAAACCAATTGGATTGGGTCCAAAAGAAAATAACAAGAATGGTTACAGGTCTAGAAAATATAACCTCTGAAGAAAAATTGAAGGAATTAGGCTTGTTTAGTCTAGAGCTGAGGAGACTGAAGGGAGCTATGACAGCAGGATACAGAGAAGTAAAAATAGGAGACAGGAATAAACAGTTTTCCAAGCCCAGCATGAGTAGCAGCAACATAAAACAGAATTAAGTGAAGCTAAAGCTGAACATTAGTAAAAATTTGCTAGTAACAAATCTAGTTGAGCTATCTAATAGGCTGTGAAAGGACAGTCTTAAGCAACGCCCCTTTATGTGGAAGCAGATAGAAAAACCTCTTTGTGGAATGACATAGGTATATCTTTGACTGAGAAAATGGACTGTGAAACTCCCTGTAGTCCTTTCCAAGTCAATAATTTATGATCTTATGATTACCTATTTTGCAATCTTTTTATTAGATATGATGTGGGACATATGATAAACAATATATGTTAAATTATGTGATAAAAGCTCATCTGCACACCCAGAAAAGGGCACAGAGAAACAATGGCAGATGGGGGACACTGGGCCAATCCCAGGATCCAGCAGCCCATAAAAGGTCCATCCCCACAAACCAAAAAGAGCATAAAGACACAAAGTCACATGAAAACCCAAATTAAAGATTCAAAGGAAGTGACACACTATCTGGGTACCTTCCAGAGCTGCCCCAGAAAAGCCTCAGCCCAGTGTCCAGGTGTGAAATCCCTTAAGATGAGTTAATCACGGAGCACCTTTTGGACTGAGGAGGTTGCTGCCTGGGGAAAAGCATTTGTCATTACACAGGACTTTTTATGTGATTGTTTAGGGAATGAACCAAGGGTGAGGAAAGCGATGGTGATTTGGAGGGAGCAAGTGTTGGAAAATCAAAGAGTAAGAAGCAAAAATCTTGTGTAAACAGTTGCTGATAGTTAATACTTTTTGGTCATTCCCTGTGGCTGATCAGTGCACTCTATCCTATCCTTATTAAATCCCTTTCTAGCTCTTTTCCTGGGTGACAGCTCTGTATTTATTGGGTTTGTGCAGGTGTGTATGGGGGTCTGAGTGCAGCAACTGGAGTCAGACCAAGGGTTGGAGGGTCCATGTGCGTGGTAACAGAGAATGGAATGACTGGATTTAGTGAACCAAATGCCAGTAAGTGAGACCATGGGGTACAGAGGCCTGTGTCTGTCTGCTGCCAGCAAATAGAATGTCTGGGTGTCTGACTGCATGATCACTAGTGAAGATCAAGCTGGACTAGCCAACAAGTAGTTGAAGTGGCCTAGGAGCATCTCAAAAGTCAAGAACCCAGGAAGACCTGGCTGTTGGTGAACGTCGGAGTCCCAGGCAAGTCTGCATGTGTGTCTGTGCGCATGTGAGTACGGCAGTCTGTACCAGCAACTGCTGTGAGACTGTGGACTCAGGGGTTTATATGTCTAACTACCAGCAAATGGGGAGACTGAAATCCAGAGGCAGCCCCTGCGCAGAGTGGATGATTACAGCTGCCGCAGGGTTCCACTTTGCATATGTATATTTATAAACATATGCATACATTCTCAGTACTGAATCTTCATTCTGGTCAGTCAGAGAGGGGAGCAGCATGAGGCTGTTGGTGCTCTCTGTGTTCATGTGAGTCCTGAGTATGTCTGTGATCTGTGTGGTGGCTGTGTTTATGTATATATGTGGTGTGTGTTGTCTGCTTTGTGTGTCAGGAATGGATTGCCAATCTTGCCATGGGTTGGAGGTGGAGACATGAAGATGCTCTGTCCTTGCCTTCATCAGGCTACTGCATTTGATACCAGACACCGACAATCTTCAATTCACAGAGCAAAAACTGTGCTCCTATTACTTAGTTATGAGTGTGTTCTTGTTTACTGTGTTGATTAAAAGCAAATAGGTCTTTATTGTATTAAGGTTTCTAAATGCATGAGTACACTCCAGTTCTTTCTTGCCTGGCTACATTTAGCACATTTGTTTTTCACACATTCACTTTTAGAACTTCTTGACAACAGTGACCCTCCACAGAGCTCCCTGAAAGGATGCTCCAATTCAGACTTCTGTTGCCTTAAACTGTTCCACAGTCTGAATTGTATAGATGCCTGGGGCCTGTCAGGAGAAAACCAGCCAGAGCAGAAAACAGACACAATTTTTTCACAGGTATTCTAAAAAAAAGTTATGCCAGTAATGAAGGACTTAGTAACCTTTCTGGTAAATTTGTAAACCTGTCCTAGTTTCCTTATAGCTCTGGACCACTTTTTGATTTACGGTCCTTGAGAATATTCAAGGTTATTCTCAAGGTGAATATTTCAGAATCACAGGTCAAACTTTTAATTTTACTTGTCTGTCTGTCAAAGCATGCTGACCATTTCCTCAGAAGTCAGTTTATGTATTTCTTTTGTAAATATTTCTTCTATTCTTTTATTTTAATTTTATTTTTTTTTTTTATTTAAGAATTTTTGGCACCCTGAAGTAAAGATTTTTTGAAGAAAAAAACATGGAACCTGTTACTTTTTATAGGTTTTAGTTAGGTCACTGCTTCAAAATGCTTCCATCTCAGTAATTTGTCATTAACATGTGGTTAATTTTTGTACATAGTCTGATGGGGAAATTATGGTTTTTTGTTAATAAAGCACAACAGATATACCAAATCACACTGGACCCCTTTAGTTTTAATACTGGTCAATAGTATTTAATGTAGGCTTAATACATGATTGCCCTGGCATACTTACCCATACTGCAGCAATTTGTGTCTCATGGATACCCAATGCTAACAGTTGTGCCTTTGTATTCAAGTAGCCCAATCAGATTTTAATCTTCTGAATATACTGAGCCATTTTAAGGCTAAGTGAATCATTACCATCTACCATGTCCTAGACCACAGTAGTTCCTCTACCTCAGTGTGAACTGTGTGAAAAAATCCTCTTTGTTTTGAAAGTTACCTTCCAGTTTCATTTGTCGCCCTTTACTGTTTCTATGGAAGTGACAGTGAAATAACTGTTTCCTTTTCACCTTCTCTATGACAGTTGTGATTGTATAAGACTTTACCTTATCCCTTCTCAGTCACCTCTTACCAGGGCTGAAGTGTCTTAGTCATATTTTCTTCATATAAGAGAGATTCCTTTCTTCAGATTATTCTTACATTTGCTGTATTCTGTTATATGTTATATTCTGTTATATATGTTATATTCTGTTATATATGTTATATTCTGTTATATCCTTATTCTGTTATATGTTTTGTGAGATGAAGTAAATGAACCAGCATGAGCACGAGATGTGTGCATACCATGGATTTACATACAGTGGATTCCACCTATGCAGAAACAGTGCATAAGTGCATAATATGGATTTGCTACATAATTTCATAATTTTAATGAGACCATTTAAATAATGCTAATCTTAATTTATCACATCTGCAAACTTTGAAACACAGAAACAGTACTAACATTTTTTTCTTGATTAAAAGATACCTGGTAGGTAGTAATTTGATTTTTTTCCACTGGAATGGATCTCCATGGTGGTCTACATTTTCAAAGCATTTCATGATGGTCAAAACCAAAACTGCCTCAGTAGAAAGACCTGACAGTTGGAGACTCTTTTCTCACTCCCTTTGCCCTTAAGGGTTTACTTATATTTTTCTCCTATAAACAGTTTTCTGAAGACTGAATTCTTTGAAATGGAAGGAAAGCCTAACTTTACATCAGCCATACTTTTCCTGTGCTTTGAAGATACAAAATGATGCATATGTGTGTATTCTTATTTATAGTTTATCTTGGTTGTTTGCTTCAAATTCCCTCTGCCCCTTCCCTCACAGTTGCTTCACTTCAACCTCACTTTAGCTGCCATCCATACACCCCTTCCTCTTATCTTACCCCTCTTCCACTGCTTCCACCACCCACTTTGTCCCTCTTCTCATCTACCACCAACATCACCAGTCAACAAAGAAAAGGCAAAGAAAAAAGAAAGGAATTAATATGACAGCTGCAAAACATTAATAAACTTTCTGTCTTTCATGTTATTTCTCTTGCCTCTTAACCTTTTTTTTTTGTTGCATATATTTATAAACTGTTTGCATAAAGACTATATTCTTTGCTGGCAAGGTTGATGCCATAGTCCTTCTTTGGAGTGAGCTGCCTTTCTGTAACAGGCTATGTCAGTATTGATGTTTTAACTGACATAAAAAAAAAAGTTGTAGTTTAATTGACTAAAGATCTTGCTTTGTGTAACAGAGAAATAGCTATTAAATGATTCCTGAACTCACTGCTATAGTTATGGTTTGTTCTTTACTTTTCTTTACTGGAGCTGACTGCCTATTTCAGCAAGCTCTCTAGCAGGCTTGGCAAGACCTTAATACAGACATGGTTATGTGCTGAGCTTAAATGAAGGGCTATTTCATTACATTCCCTGCATTCAGTTTGCACCTTATAAACATTCATTACTATGACATTCAAAGTGTCACCTTGATATTACCCTAGTCTGCTGAAGATGTTCATAGAGTCTATAGAAAGGTAAAATCTCTGCAAATGGAGATGCAGAGTCTTGTTTCCATGCTCACTGTAAGTCATCAAGTGCAACTAGAAGTGTCAATATTAAGGTCTGGAGTAGTCTGTGTATCTCCATGTTGGGGATTAAAAAAATTGAAGTTACTAAGGAAGTTTTCAGGGATATGGAATGGGTAAATGACTTAGAAATTAATTGCTGTTTTAGTGTGAAGGATGGTGGCATTTATTGTTTTATTACTGGCATATTTGTCTCTGAAACTTATTTTCTGTAGAGATGGTTTAGCCTGCTGTGGACTTACCAGGAAGAGGTGGAAGATGGAAAAGGCTAACTGTTCTGCAGATTGCCACTCAGGTCAGAACTTGCTTATTCAGCAGGAGCTTTTTTCCCTGTAATATAATTGTCTGCACTCCCCACAGAAGCATGTTCACTCTGACCCATTCTGTCTGACCTCTAGAAACAACAGAATCATAGAATCAACTAGGTTGGTAAAGACCTTTAAGATCATCAAGTCCAACCATTACCCCACGACTGCCAAGATCACCACTAAACCATGTGAATGAGGGCCTCGTCTACATGGTTTTTGTACACTTCCAGGGACAGTGATTCCACCACTTCTCTGGGAAGACTGTTCCAATGCCAGACCACCCTTTTGGTGGAAATATTTTTCCAAATATCCAGTCTAAATCTCTCCTGGTGCAGCTTGAGGCTGATACTTGTGGTATCACTTGTTACCTGGGAGAAGAGACCAGACACGTCCTCACTCTGTCCCCTCCTTCTTGCAGAAAGCAATAAGGTCCCTCTGAGCCTTCTCCAGAATAAAAGCTGCAGTTCCCTCAGCCAGTCCCCATAAGACTTATTCTCCAGACCCTTCACCAGCCTCATTGCATTTTTCTGGACCTGCTCCAGCACTTCAGTTTCTCTCTTGTAATGAGGAGCCCAGAACTGAACACAGGATTCGAGGTGCGGCCTCACCAGAGTCAGGTACAGGGGGATGATCAGTGCCCTGACCTTGCTGGCCACACTGTTTCTGATACAAGCCAGGACACTGTTGGCCTTCTTGGCTGCCTGGGCACAAGCTGCCTCATGTTCAGCCGGCCATCAATCAGCACCCTCAGATCCTTTTTTGCCAGAGCAGTTTCCCAGCCTCTCTTCCCCAGGCATGTAGTACTGCATGGGGTTGCTGTAACCCAGCTGCTGAATCCAGCACATAGTCTTCCTGAGCCTCATATAATAGTTCCAGCCTGTCCAGATCCCTCTGTAAAATCTGTAGAACCTTCCTACCTTAAAGCCGATAAACATTCCTTCCCAATTTGATGTTTTCTGCAAACTTACTGAGGGTGTATTCTATCCCCTCATCCTGATCATTGATAAAGGTGTTAAGCAGAACTGACTCCAGTACTGAGCCCTGGGGAGACACTTGTGTTTGGCTGCTAACTGGAATTAACACCATTTGCAACCCTTCAGGCTCTGCCATCCAGCCAGTTTTTCATCCAGTCAGAAGTAAACCTGTCCAAGCCATGAGCAGGCAGTTTCTCCAGGAATATACTGTGGGACACAGTGTCAAATGCTTTTCTATAATCTAGGTGGACAGCATTCACAGCTTTTCTCTCATCCTTAGCGGATGAGAGACATCCCTTGATGTCATGGAGGGACATCAAGTTTGTCAAGTAGGACCTGCTTTTCAAAAACCTGCGCTGACGGGTCCTGATCACCTGGTTGTCCTGTATGTGTCACTTGATGGCACTCAAGATGATCTACTCCATAACCTTCCCTGGCATCCAGGTGTTGTGGTTTAAGCTTAGTCGTAAATTAGACAAAGCATGTAGCCTGCTTGTTTTCCCCCCACAACCTGTCC
>WYDI02022210.1:2510-13910 GCA_009867235.2 Psittacus erithacus
TCCAGTGCCTCACCACCCTTACAGTAAAGAACTTCTTCCTTATATCCAATCTAAACTTCCCCTGTTTAAGTTTAAACGCATTACCCCTTCTCCTATCACTACAGTCGCTAATGAAGAGTCCCTCCCCAGCATCCTTAGAAGCCTTTGAGAACACTACTGTGGACTTTCTCATGGCCAACAACATCACCTGGATGGGAATGAGAATTCCAGTGCTTTAAAGAAGTTCACTGAAGCTGAATTGATTTATTGTGCCATGCTCAACCCCCAGACATGGCAGCAATACCCTGCAGGACAAAAGATGAGCCCAAGAACTGCAATTACCTTGTACATGGACATGCCCCCTCTACTAACACCCATTTCAAGCTTCAGCAATGGCACATCTGGTGACCTTCAATTAAAGGGTTACCCAGAGTCAATAAACAACCACTTGCACTTTGGAACTATTGACTGAGCTCCACCACCCGGACAATCTGTTAGCAAGTGGTTTGGGCAGTGGGAAGATGGCAAATATCCCCCTCGTACCCTTCATCTGGCTTCTGGGAGCTTGTCTTGGTGCCGAAAGTACAGGTGGGTTCCTTTAAAACCTATTGAGTGCTTCACTTCTGGGTGCAGGGGTTATTGGCACAGTTTGTCACTGGATGGTGGGACAGCTTGTGCTGCCTCATGAGAGCCGAGAGGTTGGAGGGACTGCTGCGTTTCATAGCTCCTTCCTTTAAAGCGCTGGCTCTTTTCTTGGGGATGAAATAATAGTTCTTACGTTGATCTTCCTCAGAAAGTGTCACAGGGATTAGTTCATAAGAATAGGATTTTTCCCATATTATTTTGCAGTTGTTAAGCTGGATTCAGCCATTTTAGAATGCGCATTAAAGATTAAAAAGGGGAGAGCGTTGCTGGTGGAGTAGCATCCACAGCTCTGCGTGTGCCACCGCTTTGTCCTGGAGTACAAACGAGCGCTTGCATCCATAAAACAGCCATTGAATTTGCCGCTGTGAGAGCTGTTTAATGCCAAACCCAGCGTGAATTTACCAAAGGCTGTGAGATGCAGCCAAAACTGTAGACAAGGTAGAGTAGTTGATGGATGTGGGCAATCACACATAGTAATGCAGGTCGTTGCTTGAATTATCTGTGGCAGCAACGTTTCCAGCAGAGGCTGGAAAATACTACATCCAGTGTGAGTAGTTGCTTAGTGCAAGGCCTTTCTTCTTGCACTAAAACATGGCAAATAACAGGTTAAAAAAGTGGTCTTTCCCCAAAGTGTTGGCTTAGCAATGAAGAGGGAGCAGAGCCTCATATTGGTACCATCACCCAGGTGAACCTGCTAGAAAATCCCATACTCAGCTGTCAGGACAGGTCTGTCCCACAGCCCAGAGCCCCACCACACTGTCTCAAATGCTGGTTCAGAGGTTGCTGTGTCGTGTGTGGGTATATTCCTGGTGTGAGGATGGCGTCCAGCCAGGGTAAGTACAATGCTTGTGACCCCATGGGCCTGCAACCTTCAGTTCAAATCCAGTTTTGCTTGTAAAGCAACATGTGGTGTCAGGAAGCAATGGAGAAAGCCTACAGAGATGTCAAGGAGGTGCTTTTGTTAAGAGGAGTTCTCTCCATTAAATGTGTTAATTGCAGCCGGTGCCTGGCACATCCCACTGGGAAGAGATGAAGGAGCGGGTCTAACACAGCTCCTCATTTCACACAGGGGGATGCGTGGCTGCTCTGAGCCCTTTCTCCAAGCTGGAGGCTGCAGCCCATGCCATGGGGAGAAGGGAACAGGTCTCCTCCAGCAAGGCTGTGCCCCCTCAATGCTTCCATGCTCCCAGCCAGTCTTGGGGGTCTATATTCATGTAAGGCACAGCACTGCACCTGGGAGGGGACCGATCACTCCACCGGGGCTGCAGCGATTGAAACTAGCCTGGCTTCTTCAGAGGTCAGAGCTTTGCCCATCAATATCTATTGTCAAACAGCCACATTAAGGTCAGGATCTTAATGCAGTCAAGTTTTAACCAAAACCATAGCAGCCTGGGGAAGGCAGAGGTGCAAGCTTGCTATATGATGATTAAAAGCATTGCAAAAACTATTAGTTTAGTCTCTTGCAGAGAGATCTTTAGGTGGTGCAGCCAGTTACACCATCAGGGCAGCACATAAATCACAGCAACCTGCTTGGGGGTCATCAGATCTCCCCAAAACTGATCCTATGTGGATAGACGGAGGCTGGGATCTGCTCTGGATCAAGAGCAGAAGCTGCCCATGAGAAGGAATGAGCTGCTAGCCCTTGCCTCCTCATAGTCCATGCTCTCCTTAACCCTCAGAGGAACCAGGCTCACCCACAGGTACCTGAACCCCTTCCAGCTTGGAGCCCCCAGAGAAGGCTCCGTGTCCCTGATAGCCACCAGCAGCTCCAAGACTTGCTGCTCTACCGTGCCATCTGGTGACAAAAAGGGACACGGCTGCGGGCATTGAGGGAGGCAGAGAGCGAGGAGGGGCGGGGGAGGCAAAGCAAGAAGCTGCTGTGAGTGAATGATGTCTATTTGAGAGCGGTGGGATGGGGGAAAAGCGCTCAGCAGGGCTGGAGGGCTCCAAAAGGTGGGTCAGGAAGAGCCCAGAGAAGATGCTGACCTTGCTGATGGTATGCGTGGCCCTATCTGGAGAGCATTCATGATATAGCACCATAATGGGACTGCACATCCTTGTGCCCTCCACCAGGCAGCCACCATGGGAACGATGGTGGCCATCATGGACATCCCATCTAGACTGGGGGTCCCTGCTGGTTGTTTCTGCCCAACAGCTTGGCCAGCAAGTGGAAGATGGAGGCACAGAATCCCATTGACATAACATGGCCCAGCAGGTGAGGAAGGCTCATGTCACCCCTCCTGCCATCAGGAAACAGTGGTACCCAGGCACGTGAGGAGCGCAGAGAGAAGCAAATGACCCTGGTTTCCAAATGGCCTTTCACAGTCAAAACATGCAGAGACAAAGCAGGACAATTTCTGTGTCCAAACAAGACCTTTCTAAACAGTAGCATGAAAGAGTCTATCATTTTACCCTCTCAAACAGATTATTCCAGTCTGTGCATCTGTGATAGGAGATACACCATCTGCTTTAGGGTATATAAGCATCAAACGTCAGCACTCCCAATCACACCTTTACCATCAGCCATTTCTATCGACTGCTTTAACTTTTGGTTCTCCAGATTTGATCCTAAAGTTAAACGCTAAAGAAACCTCACGTAGATGGTAACACTCCTGAAACATCCCCAGCCATGGGGCAACAAAGGGCTGAACACATGAAAAGGGCTTGTTTTTGAGGAGAACAGAGCCCTGACAGCCCATCCCAGCTGCATCACACAGTGCATGCTCCTCTCTAGCCCCTATTTCTTTTCATATCACAGTCTTCATTGAAAACAAAGAGGCAAACTCGGTTCTGCAGAGGCAAAGGAGAGCCAATTCAAACAGACTGGAAGAGGTTATTCCCGGGAACCTCGAGAGAGAATGCATAGAGGAAAAATGCAGCTTTGAAGAAGCCCGGGAAGTGTTTGAGAACACAGAGAAAACGGTGAGTATCGCTGCTGCAGAATGGCAATACCCTGTTCCCTTCCCCTCTATGAGCCTTTCCGGTGAGGAGAAGGAGTGAACACCAAGAGAAAACCTGCCAGGGCCAGGTGCAGATCTACTGTGGTTTATTCTCACCTATGACCCATCAGTTGGGCTGGGAACTGCTTTAGAGGGACGTTGGTCCCCACTGGCGTCATGGAGGTAGTTGTTTGCCTGCAAGTCCTTTGCTTTAGAGTCCTCCTTTTATGACTTCAGTGACCAGGAAATAGAAATCAAAGGAAACTCTTCTTCTTTTCCTTTTCAGATGGAGTTTTGGAAAACATACATTGGTAAGAAAACACATTGCTTTCTTCCTGCCCAAATGCATAATATTCATCGCTTGGCGCTACTTGTGCACACAATACATGTGTTATCCCGGAGCTAGTCACAGTCATGCTCCCTAAATCCTGTAGCCAGCCATCTGTACGCAGCCCAAATACTTAACATTTCCTTTGTTCAAGCATGGTTTTTAGAACAAATTTCAGAGAATCAAACCAGTTCACACAGAGCACTGGAGCTGTTGAGCCCAGGTCACACTCTTGGGTTTCTAGTTTCAGCCCTGCTATAGACTAAAGCAGGAGAGCAATAATTGAGAGCCCTTCAGCAAACCGCAAATGCTGTTCTCAAGCAGAGCTCTCCAGACAAGGCACAGCCTCATGCAAGCACAGTGTGAATCCCTAGAAATGCCATATTAAATTGTAGCCTTAACATGATCATAGCAAGCAGCTGTTTGCAATTCATACCAGCGCTCCCAAACCCTTGCTTCTCCATAATTTTCCTTCCACCATCTACGTTTTCCTTTCAGCCTCCATCCCCTATGACTCCTCAGTCCCTCACCAAAAGGATCTCAGTGCCCACTAAAACATCTGAAACTAATTCTAAGGATATTTCAATAAATGAACTGCTCTGCAGGTTGGCAAAGGGCCCAGAACATCTCACTAAAAAGCCTTAAATAATTCAGATTATTCAGTCCAGACTATACCACAAAAAAGTTACATTTGCGTTATAGGGCTGTCCGCTGAAAACCAGCTCAAATGAAGCTCAGCACTGCATTTCCCTGCTCACTGTAACCAATTAGCTCTTCAGAGGTAATGAATGCCATATATAATGCTATCATCCAGGTTCGCTGTTAAGCTTACAAGCTGTTCCTCCCAACAGCAGCCTACAGAAGCTCAGCCCTTGCCCAGCACCAAGTGGTACCAAGCACTGGTTGCCCCTACCAGGCAGCAACAGCAGCCACGATTCATATTGTATGTGCAAGCTCCATCACCATGCCTTAGACAAGCTCTTAGCAACCTGCTCTAGTGGAAGGGGTCCCTGCTGGTGTCAGGGGGTTGGAACTGGAAGAGCTTTAAGGTCCCTTCCAAACCAGTCTGTGATTCCATGATTTTGTCCCTGTTTGTAACCTACCTTCTCCTTTCTACCCCATTCCTGGAAGCACATTAACAGCCACACTTACTGGTGGGACACAAACACATCAAGACATTCTCCTTGTCCTTGCATGATCATTTCAAAGCACGCTTCCCTGTAATTTAACATCACTGACTTACCCTTCTGAAGTGTTAGATCACTGGGCTTGCAGTACTGGGTATTTTTGTTGAAGCCTCAGCTTCTCAGCTATAGGCAGCTGTGAAAAGGAAAGCCCTGACATGTAAAGAGAAATCTAGACCAGTTGATAGTAGTGCAGTGCTTAGGGAGAAAGAGCAATGACTGAGAGTCTCAATCCTAATACACAAAGAGGGCTCCAAACCCAAGTGGACGGGCCCAAACCTTCACAGAACAAGGACAGTAGTGTTAAAGTAATTCAGATTAGGAAATCCTAAGCAAACCTTCTGACTTTGTCTATCTTAGCCAGGACACGAGATCCTGTTGCGATGTTGCATGAGGGAGACTGAAGAGTGCTGCTGACACAAGCAGAATTCACCCACATGGGACAGGCTATATAGTAAGGACCCTGGTTAAAGCACTGATGATGATGTTATGCCAGTGCTGGTGTTGTCTGTTGTACACTTGGGTGTGGGATCTGACTTATTTTCCATTACCAAGAAGGAAGATGTGCAGTCCCTACTTGTCTTTAGCAGAAGGCTTGCACACAGCAATGCTCCAGCGCTTGGTCAGCACCAGCCATGGTGGATGCTCATGTGTGTTAATTCTCTTTTCTTCTCTCCAAGATGGAGATCAATGCGACCCCAACCCATGCAAAAATGGAGCTGTTTGCAAGGATGCAGTAAGTTCCTACGTGTGCTGGTGCCCAGCTGGGTATGAAGGCAGAAACTGTGAGATAGGTATGTACGGGGGCTCATCCTGTGGTGGTTCTGCCCTACTTGAAATCCCATCTGATCAAAGTGGACATAGAGTTTCATCCTACTAGAGGGCTGTTTCAGACACATTCACCTTGCTGTAGGGCACTGCATGAATGTTCCATCTCAGCCTGCTGGCAATGGAATTAGGGCTGAACATGCTTGGGGATCCAGGAGTAGGAGTGCCTGTCCTCTCCTGCCCTTGGTGAAGCCTCCACTGAGCACTGAGATGCCTACTCTTACACAGGGGTCAACAGAGTCTCAGGCTCAAGGTCTTTTGTTCAGCACACTGTGGGCTGCCAGCGCAAATGTTGACACAGAGACCTTCCTTTATCTCCCCTGCACAAGCCCTTCTGAGACTGCTCATCAATCAGGGACGACGTGCTCACCCACTGGAAGCAACAGCTTTCCACTGACTCCAATGGGGCCCCCATCCTCTCCCTCCTTCTCCCCATCCCTCCTGCCAGGCTGGGCAGCAGGGCAGGATTACTGCAACCTCCTCTCGACAGCACTCAGCTAAATTCCTAATTATAATTATCACCAGCAACCTTGATTCCGAAGGCAAACAAAAGGCAAATATTTTTCCTGATGGGTTGAGGAGTTTATGAAACCCAAAGAGCTGATAATTTAAGCAAGAGGGATATTCAGCGCTTATATTTATAATATAATCAGGGCTGCGCGACTCGCATAATGTGCTAGACTCGCTGCACTAATAAAAGATTCTCTTTCTAGTTGTGCTGCTGCTCTGGCAAGAGAGGAGAGTACGTTGAAAAGAGCATTTCAAAGCTGCATCGAATTTGAATAGTCTTATTGCAGATTTCTGGTGGAAGTGAGACGGGGACAGAAATAGAGCTGGAAGTGAGGCGTGAAGAGGAGCTCTGTAAAAATAGTAAATGATGGCATGAAAATGGCTACAGGAAGGGAGGTGTCCTTGAGGAAGTAGGAGTGGAGTTAATCTGCTGTGAAGTGATTAGAAAACTCACTGAGAATTAAAAAGGTGTCTGTGGATTAGTGGTTTCCCACCTGCAGGAGATGGGGTTCCCACCACAGAGTGTAAGTGGGGTGGGAGAAGACACAGGCAAGTATTGGGAATCTCGCTGTGCCTTGGGTTGGGACCTGTTTCATCAAGCATCCTGCTGAAATGGGTCTTCCATGTCAAGCTGTGATGATTGATGGGTATGTCAGGCAGAACATATGGCTTTGTTTGAGGTTTTAAATACAGAGCCTAGCGATAATCCCAGGACAAAGCCCTTCTTGGGGTCAGGGTTTGCTCGCATTCGACACACGATGTTCTCCTCTAGCATCCTGCATTGCCTAAGCAAGGGGGGAGGAAAAAGCAGCACCACAGTGGGGAAATCACGTGGCTTCTGACCAAATATTTGCAGGAGGCCTTTGTGGTCAGGCTGCCAAACCTCAGACAGCAGCAGGAGGCTGTGCCAGGGCTCAGCGGGACCAAAGTCAGGGCCATTCCTCAACCTCCCATCTCAAAGAGGTGCCCATCATGAGCAAGGATGTGATTTAGATGAAGGACGATCTCCTTGCAAACAAGCATCTGTTTTCCATAGCCTGGAACAACCAGGGTGGCTTACAGGGTGAATCCAAAGGCCCAAGTTCCAATAAATCCCTGAGCAGTTGTATTTCAAGAGAGCTTTCTCAGTTTTGTTTCTATTTCTTTCAGACTTCACTTGTGCTATTAAAAACGGAGGCTGCAAGCACTTCTGCAGGCATGACCCGCCGCAGAAGGTTGTGTGTTCCTGTGCTGCTGGCTACAGACTTCATGAAGATGGAAAGTCCTGTGAACCTACAGGTTCATTTTTAAGTGCTTTTAAGAGATTTGGGTGAAAGTTTCCGCAATCTTGTCCTGGATTTAGATATATGGATCTAATAGAGAAGCAATAACCTGTTGGAAGCCAGCCTTGTTTTCCTGCTTAGCCAATGTAAAGAGCCTGACCCTGCACTTTCCTAAAGGCAGATGTGGGGTCAGGCTTGAAGGATGCAATTTAAACACCCTTTTTTTAGCCTAGGTGGGTGGAGAAAGAGGGTAGTTGTCCAAGAATTCATTCACAAAGCAAATGCTGCTTTCAGATGGCTGCTCACACAGGTACCTCTCTCACATCTTATCTTTCTAGATATGGATCAGTAGTTTTCTGGAGGCAGAAATGTGCTGTTCAGCTACACCAGCCAATATGCTGGTGTCTACCCATCCATCCATCTGTCCATCCATCCATCCATCGCTTCCATGTTCTTCCAGCAGGAGCTACTGTTCAGTTACTGATCCTACATTGAGGATGCTGTAGGCTTTTTCAGAACAAAGGACAATCTTTCTTACTGTAAATCCTCCTGGAAGTTCATTTCATGGCTGGACATCATGCAGTGTCTTATAATTGGGTAGAAAAAAGTGAAGCTTTAAGGGGCTGCTGTCCTCCCAACAGCGTGTATCTGCACATGAAGACCCTCAACAACAACTGGACTCTGTGGTTTAGCTGTGGTGTTGACTGAGGTGGACGGGAAATGCATTGCTTGAGGTTGCAACTTCATATAGGGCTAAAGAATAGCTGGTTCTTGTTATATTCCCCAGCTTCACCCTGCTCGTAGGCTGTTGCATCTCTTAAGTACACCAATATGTGCAATCCCAACCCACCACAGCACAGCAAGTTGATTGGGAATGAAGCACACCTTGCAGAGGAAAAAGGAGATTGAGTAGACAAATATTTTGTCCTCTAAGGTCAATCTAACCCTTGATGCTGTTTGATTTCTAACACCTGAGTGTAACAGATTTGCACACCTAAGCAAGCACACGGCACCCACACAGATGAGCTGGTTTGTAAGGGTCAGCTAGCTACAGGAACACTGAGCTCCTAAAGCACTGACTTTCAGCAGTCAGTGTAGGGAGTACCTTAGGCTGGGAAGCCTTCTGTTGATGGACATCATTAAGAGCTCAGGCCTCTATTGCCCAACATGCTGTATCACTTTCAGTGGACCAGAAAGTTTTACTGTTAGCAATAAGATCATCTTTCAGGTTGGGTAATTGCCCTTCCGGCAAAAGCTTATCTTTGTTTGGCTCTGAAACCTTCATTTCCCAGTCTAAACCACACAGGTAGCACTTTCCATCACTCAGCACTGACTGAAGCCCTACTCCTAAAGCAAACTGTTTAAAAGGAGTCTGAAATCTCAGCAGGTCACACTTACATCTGATTTTACACTAATGTTTGTTTACACAGTGCTGTCAAAAGCTTTGCAGATGAAAGACAATGCCTGATGCTATTTACTATTTTGACTGCCACTATCAGCAGGAACTCGGCACACGCTGCGTAGGAGAGAAATGGGAAGAGCTTGTCTGAAATGAAGCTACAGATGAGATCTTAATTAACAGAGAAAAGCTACAACTCTATAAAGAGTTTATTAATGTTTTCCTCACCTTGGTGCCAAGTGGGATTATCTGTACAATTGGCAGATATGAGTATTTCCTGCCCTCTCCCAGCTGCACTCCTATTGTACTGGAATTACTGGCTATAGAAATGTCAGCCAAACTCCCGGCTGCCTACCCCAGCAAGAATCCCTGGTATGCACCTCAGCATCCCATGGGATAAGGGCACAGCTGCACTGTCCCATCAGACATGAGCTCTCGCAAGCTTTCTTTCCCAGAGCTGTTCAGATGTCATTTCTACAGGCCAGAAACAATGCAGGTTTTGCTATTCTATGCAGGGGGGTTGGAACTAGGTGATCTTAAGGTCCTTTCCAACCCTAACTATTCTGTGATTCTATGATTCTCACATATAACCTGCACTGCTGCTCAAAGACACAGGCATCTATTTGCAGGGAGAGCACGCAGTCAGGCCACAGCCTGTGTCAGTCCTAAAAGAGGGTGCTGAGACAAGGCAGCATTTACCTCCTCACCTACTCCTCTGGTGGCTGTAATTCTCAGTGTGACACACAGCCAGTCCTAACTGTGCCCATTTCTCTCCCAGTGCCATATCCCTGTGGGAAGATCACGGCTCCTGAAGCGAAGAGCAAGCTCACCCGTGCCATAAACACCTTTGAGAGCTGGAACATCACCACCGATGAGCAGGACGATGCGCCTGATGAGGGGCTCGACAACATCACGGAAACCAGCACGGCCGCCACCACGAAAATCACACCCGTAGTCAAAACAGGCACCCGGGTTGTTGGTGGGTCTGACAGCATGAGAGGAGAGGTGCCCTGGCAGGTACTGCCTATTTCTGCAGCTCCCCTGCAGCCCCAGCAATCACTGTCTATTCATTCCCTCCTGAATGCAGGCTCATCTTACTTCTACATACCCAAAACCTATCTCTGAGGTTAGTGTACCAATGGATCTCAAGGCTAGCAGGAACACAGCTTCTTTCTGTATATAGCTTTATGCCACAGCAACAAAGCTTACCTGGCTGAGGGTCTACCTGGCAAAAAAGCTGGAAGCCAGAGCCACAGCAGCTTTATCTGGCTGAGCAGAAAGGATGCAGTTTTGAGCTATGGCAACAGATTGCCCAGCAGTCCATGAATTTACTAAGATTAAGCTGAAGGCTGAGTGAGGGGAGCTTTGCAAGGAACAACGCAGCTCCATCAGTTTCAACAGATCCATGATCATTTATACCAGCAAAGGATCTGCCCTTGTATGACATCTGCCAAGCCCAGCTGCTCTTTCTTTATCCAGCTTGTGACATCCTAGTCCTCTCTACCTCACCCAAGTGCCATCACAGCAAGGGGAGAGCTGCGAAGAAACCTCCAACCCACCACTCCGCAAAGGCTTTTTAATTGCTGTCAAAAGGAAAGTGAGCTCCCAGCTTGGATCTTTCCCAAAGCACTGGCCACCCTCTGTGACAGCACAGGGCATGAAGGTGCAGGGACACTCCAACAAGCAGCATCTCTGTCAGCGCTATGTCTGTACAACCTAACCACAGCCTGTCCTGCAGCCAGACAAAATCTCTGCTTCCCACTCTCCTTCCCCATTGACTTGCACAAACCCTTAGGTGTGATTTCCCTCTGCTCCCACAGGTCCATCTGGTGGACAGCAAAGGTGTGGGCTTCTGTGGTGGATCCATCATCAATGAGAAATGGGTGGTGACAGCGGCACACTGCCTGCAGCCAGGGGACAACGTCACAGCCGTGGCAGGTGAGCACCCAGCACAGGCAAGGGATGGGGCACTTGCACTGGCACAAGACACTGCACAGAACCCTTGCGGAAGGCCAGGGATTTCAGTTAAGATGCTGCTCCATGAGCAGGGGATGGAAGAAGCATTCCCCTCCTCTGCCGTTTGCCTCTCCATTCCCATCCCTGAAGCACATTCTCAGGTCCCCAGCAATAGTAAGCAGATATAGCACAGGAAAAGCCTTCTGGAAGTCTTCCCCCACATCAGCCTTGCATCCCACTGCAGAAGCACAGCCTGGGAGGCAGCTGACATCCACAGTGTACTGCAAACCCTGCTCCCAGAGCATCCACCATCAGCACCAGCCACCACCCCGCATCACCCCAGCACAGACAGCAGCCTCACCTCTCCCGC